>JAODAL010019382.1:0-72199 GCA_025379985.1 Phyllomedusa bahiana | reverse complement strand
AATGCCCACTTGTCACAGAGACTTATGTTATGTGATAAATTGGGCACATCTTTAAACTTGTCTAGCTTTTAAAGACCATCTATAAGTTGGCTTTCTTTGTACACCAGAATTTTGGTGCATTTCTGGCGCAGTTTTTAGCACAACATGTCGCAATGTGACCACGCCCTTTCCTACTAAGCCATGCCCCTAGTCGACTGCAAAAAGTATGTCAAGTGTCTACAAAAAATTGGCAACATACTGCGGCAACAATGTGCCACCATAGTAAACGTGGGCCAGTGTATATAGTGAGAAACACAATGTAATCCAGCGCCCTCATAAAATAAAATATTTTATTGCATAAGTTAGAAATCGACAGTGGACAGACAAGCAGTCACTTATGGGGCCCGTTCACACGGCACAGGACAAATAAACCGACCAGTATTTGTCCTGTTTTCGTCTGCAGGGGGACGGCTCTTCTCCGCGGTTTGCACAGAAAAGCCCTCCCCCTTCACATAGACATGTTCATATTCCATCCGAAAACTGGACGGACGAATGAACATGTTCTATGTTTTTCATACCGCCAGCGATCTGTAAAACCGCCGGGCAGAAAATCCGTCCAGTGGGGACCGCTGCATGGATTTTTCATTAAGGTCCGTGTAAAAGTTTTCCAGCCGGTTTTCAGCCAGTTTTCAAAACCGAGAACCGTCTGAAAAAAAGTACCATGGGGACATGGCCTATGTGTTTCAGGTAGAGAGTGCCATAACCATAAAATAACCATAATATGCCCTCTGTAGCATGCTATGATTAAGGGCACATGGTGCCTGAAACGCGTAAGCGACTGCTTGTCTGTCCACTGCCGATTTTAAAGTTGTGGAATAAAAGAATATATTGTATGAGGACGCTGGATTACATTGTGTTTCTATCTACAAGTGAAGTTGCTGCTTTCAGCTTTCCATCCTTTATCACGGGTGAACTGGTTTTCCTGTATATTTATATGTCCAGTATATATCCCAAAGAAAAAAAAAACTCACAAAAGAACGAAAAAAAGGGGTGTGAATGCAGCCTAAAGAGGTTTTAAAATCTCGGTTTGTTGTCAGGGAATGGAAACATTCATAATCTGACAAGACCAGGTTGGCTCAGATGGGTCATGTTACTGATATGGTGTCTGGTACCTGGGTCAGATCCTCACGCCTCCATCTGCCATTCCTGGGCATTTTTTTTATTTAAAATCACAGTTTTTATAAATTTGCAGATACAGGTCTTTGATATTTCTGCATGGTACCATTTGATCAAACAGGGAACCAAAAACTTACAATGTGCCAAACAAAGATGGAAGCTATCTGAATCTTGGGGTTAGCTCTCCGGCTGATCCTTGATCCCAGCAGAATGATCTTAATAACAATGTAATTATACTTCTGTCCACTTGATGCTACTGTTGCTACAGAGAAGAACATATTAAGCTACCAGCGATTTCTTCCCGTCAGGCCCTGGAGGCGAGCTCTCCATAGCTCTTCTAATAATCCAGCAATATCCTCTCTATACCACGAACACTATTCCCATACAGACTGTCAATTGTCATTACTGTGACCAGCAACAATTCATTCACCCTGACAGGCTCTGCCCAAAATGTACCACCTGGGACCTGCGTAAGGCGCTGCCAGCCAAGTATATTACATGCAGGCTGCCAGAATGAACACTAACGGCATGTGCCAATTACCACGTCCTCATTCTCAGAGCCAATAAAGATGACCCTGAGCCCTGTCTGCTGAGCTTCTGAAAGGAGTCTTGGGCTAACACAAAAACTTTGCAGAAGGCATCTCCCTTCATACTGATTTTAAGGGTCCCTACCAGAGGCGTCATTTGAAGCTTCTGGGCCCTAGTGCAAATAGTGAAATGGGGCCCCTCAGTTACCATTTGCCATTCACAATGCTGTGGAAGAGGGGCTTTTGGGGCCCCCTCAGACTGCAAGGCCCGGTAGCGGCTGCTAACTTTGCACCCTCTATCGCTACGCCCCTGGTCCTTACTACTTTTTTAAATCTATTTGTGGCACATCTATAAAGGCCACTCAACACTTATATTATGCATAGCATTCTTTTGCCAATAAAGCCACCAAAATCAGCATTTTTTGTTAGGCCTCATATGTTTTTACATGTGGGTAATGGTACAAGCATTTTTTCTCTTTTTTTTACTTGTGTGTGCTTTTCCACCACAAATCACGTGAGGCATTACATGATTTGCAATGTCACAAAAAAGCATCGCATAAAACACAACACACGTGATTGTTTTGGTGCCTTAAAGAAACAATGTATGTTGATGGGAAGTTAAACTGCCTGAAAAAACGCTATAAATACGGCATGCTCCATTTTTTTTTAAAATAATACTGACCAAACAAATGCACCCAGTGAAAAATACTGCAGAAAAAAAGCATAATCCGGAGTGCAGTTTTATAATTACTTTTTGATGTCCTGCTAACCTCAGGCCGCTACATTTTTTGCAAACAAAAAAAAAGTTATTGAAAATAATGAATGGCAAAATGTACAATGCATGGCAAAATGTCAATTTAAATGTCTTAAAGGGGTTGTCTCGCTACAAAGATTAGCTTTCAACATGTTGGGAACACGAAATAAAGATGTTTTCCAAATATATTGCGTTGTTCTTTTTTTTGTTTTGTTAAGGAGCTACAAGTGATTTTATCACCTTCTGTGCTCTCTCTGGTACCCCAAGTGGCCGACCTGTGTACTTCTTCCCTCCCTGCTGTTTGTTCTGTCTGATAGCAGGGAGTGACGTCATCACACAGGTCATGCAGCACAGAACTCTGGACAGTAAGAGCTTGTTTGTTATCTGATCTTTCAGACAAAAGCCAATAATTACTGCTGTTTACTTTAACTCAGAAGCTTTCCCTGGTTCTCACAGCATGAGATTTATCTAATTAGCAGAAATCTGAATACATGGAGCTCATATGACAATTACAGACAGCTTGACCAGGAAGTGACAGAGCACAGCAGCATTATTTCATTCAGGCATCCTATGAAACTTTGAGATGAGACAACCCTTTTAAGGGTATGTCCACACAGCGTTTGTGCAATATGTATTTGGGTGCGTATTTAACAATATTCCATTCAGTTTTCTTTGCATTCAATGTAAAATACGTATCGTCGTTCAGATTGTTTTTACAGATCAATACAAAGAAGTGACTTGTCATTTTCTTGTTCCATTTTACACACTTAAAAGCCAATAGAAACTACAGGGTACATTTTTGCAGTCCAGAAAATGTATCCAAATATGTACCACTTTTTGTGGTATGTATTTGGATACGTTTTATATATTATAAAAAGTACTCAGCACGCCATGTGCACATTCCCTTAAGGGGTTTTCTCACCATGCTGTTTCACACAGCCAGCTTTAGAATCACACATGCTGTTTAGGCTGTGGGTGAATCTATAGCAGTGAATGCCACTTTAGCTCTGCTGTTCCCAGCTATTCTTGTTACACTGACAATGCATTCACGAGCTTTATAAACTGTATTACACAGGCTGCAGGGCTCTAAAGGGTGTCTATATAGCTAAATGAGAAGCTTTCAAAGTCAGTTACTACAGATAAGACTCTGCAGAAAGTGACTCACCATGGTCAAAGTGAGTGACTGACAGAAGCTTAGAGTAATGAGAGATAAGAGAGAGCAGGGGGAGAGGGGGAGAGAGATGGTCATAACCAGAGAAATGTGTGTGCTCTAAAAGGAGATAAAATCTACTTTATCTCCTGAACAAAGAAAAATCACTAAAGCATTGTATTTAGAAAAAGTCTTCAATTACCTGGCCCTACCTGTTAAAAGCTAATCATTGTAGTGAGAAAACTCCTTTAAGCTTGTGGTCAACAGTGCCTCTGTACCTAGAAAGAAGCATATTTTATGATCAGTTTTCTTCTGATCCATCTTTAGTGGTATGGTTTTGAATAAATAAGTTGCACAAGATGGCAGGAAAAAGTCAGTTTTTGTATGTATCTTTGTAAGGTATCCAACATTAGACTAACGTTTAAAATTTACAGATAAGCTTCATATTTAAGGGTGTTGTCCCATGGAGATAAACGTTAAGCTCAACCACACATGTCTCAGCAGCTGTGAGATGTACTTTCCTTGATCAGACGACAGACGCTGGTATATGTGTTTGTAACGTAAAATGTGTATATACATCGTTAGTGAATTGATGATGATGTTGATGAAGTATCTGTAGTTAGGTGCAAGGGTGCTCTAAGCACCAAAAAGAGGGAGAAGCCTTGCAGGCAATCAAAGTAGAGAAGAAGGAAGGGGCTGCAGGCAAATATAAGGCAGAGCCTGCCATGTTAGTTTAAGGGCTTGTTCACATGGCGTTTACACTCCGTGTTACAAGCGCTTTAGGGATCCGTCTTGGGGTCCGCACTGTCTGTCCCCAAGACGGATCTAACAATTAGCAGCGAGATTATCACTGCTCGCTGTGCTGAACATGCAGCGGCGTTCAGATGAGGGATCGCCGCTGCGTGTTTCAATAGCAACTCTTTTCAAGACGCAGCGCAGCTGCGCTATTAAAACACGCCGCTGCGTTCTCTCATGTGAATGCTGCTGCGTGTTCAGCGCAGCGAGCAGTGAGAATCTCACTGCTAATTGTTAGATCCGTCTTGGGGACCAATAGAGCGGACCCCAAGACGGATCCCTAAAGCGCTTGTAACACGGTGCAGGCGGCGGCCATGATGGCTGCATGGCTGGGTCTGTGACCCAGCCGTGTGGTGAGGGGGTCCAGTGCCACAGACCGGCGCCAGTACTCGGGGCCCGTCGGGGGGAAACCCTATTAGGTAGTTATATAGGCCCCGTTTAGCAGGTAGTCATATGTTCCCACCCCCAGTAGGTAGGTAGGAATATAGAGTCCCCCAGTAGGTAGGAATATTGGACCCCGAAGGGGTTAAATGAGGAATGCTGTTGGAAATGTTGGCTATGAAAGCCATATGAAAGAGAAGTTAAGAAAAGGGTAATAAGATCATGATCTTTGTTTACTAGTTTTTATGTAAAAATAGTATAAATTAAAGGTCAATCTGTTACTTCTCATATAGTTGCTAAAAATCAACATGTTTTATGTGGGTATTTAAAGGCCAATTGGCTAATGTGTAGCATGCTTGACAAATAGGGTGTTACCCTCGAAACGTATGCTACAGAGAAAGGATCATGGCAGTGATTGCTCCTAAGAGGCTAACAGCTAAGGATTGACTGCTCTACACAGGAAGAATAGTAAGAAATGTTCTTATAAAAATATAATATATATATATATAATATATATATAATATTATATATATATATAAAATTATATATATATATATATATAAACACAAAACACACACACACACAAAACACCATATACCATCTTTGATTGAAGAAAATTTAAACTGCGATAAGAAGATATTTTGAAAATTGTGAATATTTTAAGAAATAATTGACGGATATTTGTTTAAAATATAATAAAAAAATTTTGAAAAAGGGAAAAGAGGGAAGAGGAGAGAGGGAGGAGAGAGGAGAGGAGGGGGAAGGGGGAGGAGAGGGGGAGAAAGGGAGGGAGAGGAGAGGGGAGAGGAGAGAGAGGGGAGGAAAAGGGGGGAAGATAAAGGGGGGAGGGGAAAGGGGAAAGGGGAAAGGGGGAAAGAGGGGGAAGGTTTGGGGAGGAAAGAGAGAGAAGGGGAGAGAGGGGAGGAGGGGAGAGGAGAGGGGAGGGAAAAAAAAGAAAAAAAAAAAAAAAAAAGGAATAAAAAAAAAAAAAAAAAAAAAAAAGAGGAAAAGAAGATAGACAATAGATGTTTCCTGCATTTTACTCTCTATTTGGGTGGAAGGAAAGTGCTGAGTTTGGTTTTTACCGGGGATCAGGAGGTTGGCACCCAGTAAATGTTGTTCATCTATGATTGGCCTTAATGCGAGGATCACTGTTGGAGGAAATGGAGCATCCACAAGCAACTCGTTGTGTGAGAGGTGGAGCCTGATTTTTCCCAAACTCTGGGTCGAGGGGCACTAGCAAACTGATCTTCCTCATCTTCCTCCTTCCGCCTCAAATTCGCACCAACCTCATTTCCAATGCAGGGACGTCGGTAACGTCGGTGTCCAGGACTACCTCCTCCTCCACCGCTTCCTCCGGCACAGCTTCAACACAAGCTTGACTGGCCTCAGATGATGCCACCCTGAGAGCTGGATGCGCCCGCCCTTGCACTAGACCTGTACCCCGAACCATGCCTATGAAGACCGATAAAATGTGAAAAAAACTGTACCCCTTGGCCGCTGGGCCTTGTGGATTCGACGGAGAGAAAGGGCTCCGTGTCCGCATTTGTGTCCATCTCCTCCTCTGTCAGCTGGCGGACATGATGTTTCAGAGTGTCCAACGAATCGTTCACAAATAACCCATCACCCCAATGCTTCATGCTGACAAGGGCATTGTCCGCGAGACCATTTTTGTGGCTTTCTTCAAAAGTGGCAAGGATGGTGTAGAGCTCTTTCACCTGCTCCTCCACTCTCAGGTGGTCAACACCCCCGAGGTCGCACCGCTGCTTGTCAGGCCATGTGTTCATTTCGTACTGCGTAATGGCATTTGCCGCTGCTGCCACCAAATCGCTGGAGCATGTGGAGGGTGGAATTCCAGCGTGTTGCCACGTCACAATTGAGACGGTTGAAGGGGAGGCCTGAAGCTGACGCATGCAAAGCGCAGCCAGGCGGGGACGAAGCTGGATCGCGAATGGCGGAAGTGCGAACTCTGACCTCGAGCCTTCCTCAGCAGGCAGTCCAGACCCGAGTAGCGGCTTAGAAATTTCTGGACGAGAGGTTCATGGGCATGTGCTAGGGAATGGGATGTACTCCAGCCTACTGTTCTTAAGGGTGGGCCAGCAGGATTTCGAACCAGTATCACACACCACCTTGCCTGTCACAAGGTTCTTGTCACCCAGCCAGCGCTCGGGTTCTTGTTGCGGAGGAGCCGTTCCACAGTCTGACCTGTGTGTGGACAGTCTCCAAGACAGATTAAATTTCTAACATGGCTTGGTTTCTCTGGGCCAGTGATGCCACCCAGAGGACCTTGGGGGAAAGAACTCTGCACACATCCCTGCGGTTTTTGAAGAGAGTGCGCAGAGCCTGAGAGCACTCGTCACCCCCAGAGACATTCCACCCAGCTCACCCAGGGAGGCTGATTCACGAGATATTAGCGGCCTTGGCCGTGCCTCACTGTCAATGTGTCCGGTGGTCAGCATGGACTTTTCCGGACATAGATGAAGAAACGCGCTTGAAATTTTTGAATTGACACGTGGCTGGCCAGGCAGGGACAGTTTTTTTTGGCAAAAAATGCGCTGCTCGGCATTGGTATCTGGGGGCAGGAATGGGGCCTTGAGCGTTGGCCGGAACCCATCTGTGTCCACCATACGGAAAGCAAATTTTCCAAGGCCAAAAGCCTGGCAATCGACATTCAGGCTTTGGACTTTGGGATGGGTCTTTGGGTGTTTAAAGTGTGTTCTTCTGCTCCCTAACCTGGAAGACTGAAAGGCTGGCTGCTATGTCTGGCGCTGTACGGGCGTGAAGGTCGTCAAACTGGTGGAGGTGAAGGTAGAATGGTCTCTGGTGGTGCTGGTGGTATCGGGCGACGCGTGGAGGCTGAAGCGGAGGCTTGTTCTCTGATCAAGATGTCTGAGAGACATTGGGACAGCATGAGGAAAATGCTTGGTGGGTGGCGGAGGAGGAGGAGGAGGCGGAGACAGAGGGTGTGACAGTGGTTGGAAAGCCTGGCATCGGTGGCTTTTCTTTGGCCAAGTGTTGCCTCCTTTCAACCAAACTGCATTCGCTGCATGGAATAGAAATGTTGGTGGTGGTTAAACAACTAAGATCTTGCCTGTAACTGATGCGCTTACGGCAAAGGCTGCATTTGACAATCGCTGGGTGAATCAGACGGCTTGCTCAAAAGAAGGCCCAGGCTTGAGAGATTTCCTGGACCTTTGAAGGCGGATAAGCGAAGAGCGGGGTTTCCACTGACCGTGGCTGGCGGAATCTTATCAGCGGACTTCTGCAAAGCCCTCTCCCTCTTGTTGAGGCGGGATCCGTATGACACTACCCCATCATCTTCTCGTCCGGCCTCGCAAGCAAATTCTGCTGAAAGGACATATATTGGTGGTGATCCGCATATGTGTCATCACTCAACAAGGTGACTTGGTCCTCCATGACACTCTGCATTCAGGAGCTACGGCTACAAGCAATGAGGCACAGCAAGGTGTTGCTGGACCGCCCGGGATTTTTGTCGATTGAACTCGCTTCCTTCTCCTCCTCTGATGGCATCAGTAATGGGTGTCGAGCAGACTAAATCTCATCCTTTGATCTTTTAAATAGCCTTCTGCCCCCAAACCCGCTTTTTTTTCCACCCAAAGAGGTCTTCAGAAAATGGATTATCCACAGTGGTGGGACAGAGTGGACATTTGGGCTCCCCTTTCCCCTTTTCATTTTGGACGGATGCTGATGATGCTGATGACGACATTTGTGGTTAGATTCACGGGGCCCCAAAAACCAGGGATTGACGGCCTCGGTCCTGCAACTGAGGGATCCGCTCCCCGAGGGGGGGCGGGGGGGGGGTTGGGGGGCGCCAGAAATGGACTAAGCACCTTCTCTTATCCCCTCAAACCCCCAAATTGTCCTACCCCCCCTTTGCTCGTTACCACGGGCATTTCGCCCATGTTCAAAAAGGGTTTAAAAAAATTTTGAAAAGGGAAATGGAAGATTTTTGGGAAAGTCTCTTTTTAAAAAGGGGACGGAAAAATTTCACAGCTTTTCTTAAACCCCTTCAAATTTTCCTACAGCCAATAGTTTAAAAATGAAATGTTTTTTGCAAATACCTGTGAAAGCGGTCTGGTGGAAAAAACCGTAAGACAAAATAAAAACAGTGTTTTTTCCCTTTCCCAGCCGGGGGTTTTTACAAATCCCCAGTAGGATTAGGAAGGGGTAGTTTTCAACAAAATAAAATACAAGTCCCGTATCTCCCTCCAAACGGGAGATTAAAACGAGCCCAATAAAACTTTTAAAGAATTTTCCCGGATGAAAAAATTGTTTTTTTTTGCAGCAAGATAAAAAGAGAACATTTGGGCCTTTAGAAAATTTTTTATCAAAATTTTGTCGTTACAACGTGGCTATTAGGCCGAAACCAATGAAATAGAGTATTTAAAAACTTTTTGGTTTAAAAAAAATGTTTTTTTTCCCATTTATCAAAACACCTGCGGTGACTACAAAATTGCTGTATTAAAATTTTAAGTGCAAGGTGGTCTATAAAACAAAGCTGGGACGGGCCCCAAAAGTGAAAAACACGAAAATTAAAATTGTGTAGGGGATAAAAAAACGGGGTTTTTTTGCACCTATCAATACACCTGCGGTAAATACAAAATTGTTTGTATTAAAATTTTTAAGTGAAAGGGTGGTTTCTATGAAAAAGCGGGACGGCCCCAAAAGTAAAAAAAAGAAATTTAAAAATTGTTCAGAAATAAATCGGGGGTTTTTTCCCACCTATAAATTTACACCTGGGTGTTTCCCAAAATTGCTGTATTAAAATTTTAATTTGAAGGTGGTCTAGGGAA
Source organism: Phyllomedusa bahiana (assembly GCA_025379985.1). Classification (NCBI taxonomy): domain Eukaryota; kingdom Metazoa; phylum Chordata; class Amphibia; order Anura; family Hylidae; genus Phyllomedusa; species Phyllomedusa bahiana. The sequence continues at coordinate 62,623 of JAODAL010019382.1, read as the reverse complement.
AAAAAAACGGGGCTGCCCCCAAAAAGAAAAAAAAAAACACCTTTTTAAAAATTTGTATAAGATAATAAAAGGCTTTTTTTGCCCTATAAATACCCCTGCGGTGCCCTCCCAAAATTCCCTTGTTTTCAAATTTAAGTGCAAGGTGGCTCTATGAACAAACTGATTTGCCCCCGCCAAAGGAAAAAGAAGTAATTAAAATTGTTTTACGGATAATAAAATGGGGTTTTTGCCCCCTATAAAATTAACCTCCCGGTGATTAAAAAAATTGTGTGTTAAAATTTTTAAAAGTGAAAGGGTGCCCCTATGAAAAAAAATGGGCCACACCACAGTAAAAAAAACCCCTATTTGAAATGAAATACGGTAAAAAAAAGTTGATTTTTTGCATACAAGGGAAATTCACCTCCCGTTATGGGAAAAGAGCTGTATCCTAAATATAAGTAAAGCTGCACAAAGGAAAAGTAATTTTTTCCCCCAAAAAAGGGCCCAAAAAACTTTTAAACCCAAAACCCATTGCAATGCGGGCCCAAATAAACAGTCTGGGTGCACAATATCCCCCTTTCCTTTCAAAGCCCCCTTGCCTGCCAGCCTGTTTTGTCGTGTTCCCCCGCAGCCCCAACCCCCCCGGGGGCCTGAAAGGACTAGATGTCCTTTAAAATTCTAACCCTAAGTAACTAAAAACTGAAAAAATCTTTTAAATTACCAAAAATTTAAATGTTCACGTAAAATGAAAAAGTTGTCTGTGTGAACAAATAGAACAGTTTCGCTGAGCTCTTTTGAGAGAGACTGAGCACACGTCTTACTCCTTTGAGACACTGACACACACTGAGGCTGAGCAGGAAGGGCTGTTCTATGTAAAACGAGGTCATGTGATTTTTCCAGCCAATCACAACCATACACATCCCAGTCATGACGTTGCACACCCAGCTCACCCTGCTCTATTCTGTAAGCTGATTTGCTGGCCGCCAAACAACATAACATAAAAACCGTGCCGATTTCAACTTTGTCGATAATAATCGCTCAACACTACTCCATACTCTGTCACTGATGTTGTCACCTGAGCTCTCAGCTTGTTTTTTTCCAGCTTTCGCTGGCATGACTTTATCAGGCTACATTCCCGCTTGAGTTTTTTGGTCAGTTTTGCCCTCTTAAGTGCTCAGGTTATTTTATAGTGAAGCGATTCTAAGAGCGGCGGCAGTCATGTGTGTGTCATACTAAAATACAACATTGTATGAAGACTAAACCAAGCTCCCTCTGCATATTTAAGCATGGCACAACGTTCTACAGCATCCTGCAGGCTCTGTGCAGCCTGGAAATAGCTGTTTTTTAACGCGATTCGTAATTCGGACTGAAACTAATTTTGTCGGAAAATTCGGCGAAGTCACCGAATCGAATTTTTGAGAAATTCGACCATCTCTAGTAATGACCTAGCCTATAAATCTGCCATAAAAAAGAACTGCGATTTTCATTCATCCCGCAGCACATAAAATGGAATAAAAGTGATCGAAAAGTTATGTACAGGCCAAAGTGGTACCAATGAAAATTTCAGTTCATCCCACAATAAAAAGCCCTTACACAGCTCTGTATACGGAAAAATAAAAAAGCTATGGCTATCAGAAAATAGCAATGAAGAAATATTGTTTTACACAATAAAAACACTTTTTTATATTGCTTCAACATAAAAAATATAGGTATAGCCATAGTCGTATCCACCCACAGAGTAAAACTAACTTGCCACATATACTGCACGGTGAGCGCTGTTAAAAATAAAACCAAAAAAACAATACTAGGATTGCAGTATTTTCTTCACCCTGCCTTCCAAAAAATTGGATTTAAAAGTGATCAAAAAGTCTTGTCCCTCAAAAATGCTAACAATAAAACATCAACTCATCACGCAAAAAAAGAGCTGCTACACAGCCACGTACACAGAAAGACAAAAAAGTTATGTCTCTCAGACTATGGCGATGCAATTAAAGTGTTTTTATTGTGTAAAAGCAGTAAAACATTAGAAAAATATACAAATTGGGTATCACTGTAATTGTATCGACCAAGCTAGCATGTCATTTATACAGCATAGTGACCACTGCAAAAAATTAAAAACACTACCAGGATTGCTGTATTTTGTTCAAAATGCCTCACAAAAACCTTGATTAAAAGCGATCAAAGCGTCATATGAACCCCATAATGGTACCAATAAAAACATCAACTCATCCCGCAAAAACAAGCCCTTAAAGAGAACCTGTCACATAGGTTATTCCCCCCTTTCTGAGTGCAGAACAAGCTAGTGTCAGACCTGCTGTTTCCAGCGCTGGGCCCCTTATTCTGTAAGATGCTTTTTCGTGTTTTCATGTATTTAATGCTCAAACCTGCAGTTTTCAGCCAGAAGAGTCATTCAAAGAGTCAGTTTTTTTTCAAACCCCGCCCACCTGAGACTAGCCCCGCCCACCTCAACTGATAAACCTATTACTTTGAATAGGTAGAAACATGTGAATAACTGTCAGTGGGTGGGGCTAGCCTTTTGTGGGCGGGCTAACACCTGCTCATGAATAAGATTTGAGAGGTAATTGCTCTAAAACTACAGCATCTTACAGAATAAGGGACACAGCGCTGGGAACAGCAGGTCTGACACTAGCTTGTGCTGCCCTCAGAAAGGGGGGCATAACCTATGTGACAGGTTCCCTTTAATAAGCTCCGTATACAGAAAACTAGTAAAATGTTTTCACTGTATTTGTGGGGCACAAATACACTCCGAAGTTCGCCCCACAAATACGCTGTGTGAACATACCCTTTCACTGCATCCACTCTATGACAAAGTAAAACTTAGTGACTGCTGTGGTGATCTGGTTTAACCCAATTTTCCTCCAGTATCTAGGAAAGCTGGATGATGTGACATCCATGCCCTACAGCAGTCAATCAGCTGAGTCCCCCTGAAGATCAATCTCAAAGGCTAGCAAGTATGGTCAAACCAAATAAGTCACCTCTGCAGTGAAATCTAAACCTGGTAAACTGGCTGCTTAGGTGCAGATGGAGGCGGTTAAAGATGCTCAGCTAATGGCTCAGCAGAAGCTGTTTGGCTGGACAGGTACTTGAAAACAGCACGCACAGGGCCGTTCCTAGGCTAAATTGCACTCAGGGCGGGGTGAAGAAATTTCTCCCCTCAGCCCCCCCCCCCCTCCGTAACATAATGCTCCACAATGTGACACAGTGCATCACCATCAACCAAATCTAAAATATACAAAAAGCTTTAACACAATGTGCTATGTATAAAACTACTAAATAATAGTCATACAGTTACCAAATAACACTGCTACACAAAACCAGAATTCCAAGGCTAATAGCACCAATGTCCTACTAAGATCACATATAATCACCAGCATATAGCGACTGGATAATACTGCCACACCATGACCAGATATCACCACCACATAGTGACTCAATAATACCACCAGACCATGACCACATATCACCACCACATAATGACTGAATAATACCTCCACACCATGACCACATATCACCTCCACATAGTGACCTAAATAAAAAAAACATACCGTTACTGAATATAAGCCATTATAATACAACTTATATTACTGGCATACATTGACCATACAGTGCTAGATACCAGTTGTACAAACTTTCTGCAGACATATAAGCAATTACAGTAAAGTTACATCCAGGGACTTACAGGAGACGTCTCTGAAGAGTTGTTCTCTTTCTCTTCTCCATCCAGCCCAGACTGCCATGACGTCTTCTCCCGGCCACAACGCTTCACTGTAGAGTTTACAAAACAAATACCTTAGACTCCTCACTTTATAGGTACTTCTCTACCAATTTGTATCTCTGTGCAAACTCCCCATCTATAGCACCTCATATGGTGATAATGACCCCCTTGTGTTCCAAACAGTAAAAGTGCAGTAAGTACACCCCCCAAACTAGATAGGTAGTCTTCAATTAGGTAGGTGTATAGTGCCCCATTAGGTAGGTAAACTTATAGGTCTCCCAATAGGTAGGTATCTCAGTCGCCTATTAAGTAGATAGGTAGTTATATAGGCCTCCCAATAAGTAGAAATATGGATTCCTATTATGTAGTTCTATAGGCCCCTGTAGGAAGTTATTTGCCCCCTGGTAGCCATGTAGTAGCCCCATTTAGCCAGGTAGTTATTTTTCCCATGTGGCCAGGTAGTTATATGCCCCCTGTAGCCATGTAGTTGCCCCCTGTAGCCAGTAAGTTGTCCCCAGTAGCCAGTAGTATTTTCCCCTGTAGCCAGGTAGTTGCCCTTGTAGCCAGGTAGTAGCCCCCTGTAGCCAGGTAGATGACCCCTGTAACTAATGACAATAAAATAAAAAAAACTTACTCACCTTTCCATGTTTCCTGCAGCTCGACAGATTCAGGAGCGGGTGAACAGTGTAAGCGGAGTGACATCATCACGCCACTTACACCGGCACACAGCTCCCAGGATCTCCTGGGGCAGAAGCAGAGGCTTCTGACCGAGGAGATCCAGTGTTGCAGGGTGCGTGATGAAAGCCGTACGTCGCTCCCCCTGCGATGCTGCTATGTACAGCGCTCACTGAGCGCTATACATACAAGGGAGAAGGCAGGAGGGTAACGATCCGTCCTGCCTCCTCCCTGTAGCTGCTGAATGACTCTGTGCAGCCATTGTACAACGGCTGTGCAGAGTCAGAGGCTAATCGCCAGGCGGGTGAGGTGGGCGGCTGCGGCGCCCCCTCTGGTGAGCAGCACCCCGGGCGATCGCCTGCCTCCCCCGCCCCTAGGAACGGCTCTGAGCACGCATGCATCACTTGATAAGGCTTGGTTCACATCTGTGTCAGAGGTTCCATAGGAATTTGATTCACAATGGAAACCCACCGCGCCTGGTGGACCCTATTAATTACAATGGGTCTGCTGTGTTTCTGCCGTTGTATCCGTCATTCAGAGGGAAAAATAGGGCAGCTTGCGGAGCTATTTTTCCTTCATTCCTGACGGAGCATGTGACGGAGGTCCTGCAAGTAACCTCCGACGCACATGGGAACTAGGAAGTGGTGGTGGGAGGCAGAGAAGAATGCTGGCTGTGGCTGACCCCCCAGTACAGTGTCAGCTTAAGGTGGGGACCTTCCAAGAGCTGTAACTTTTAAATTTTTGTGTTGCCATTTGAGCGCTTTTTTTTTCTTTTTGCAAGACTTCAGTTCTGCCATTGATTTTTTTGGGGGTCTAATTTTTACAGAGCTCACTGTCTTTATTCTCTGGGATTGGGAACGGTACAGTGATATCAAATTTATACAATTTTTGTTATATTTTACTACTATAAAAAATAAAACCTCTATTTAAAAACAAAAATGCATCATGTCCCATGTTGTGAGACCCATAACATTTATATTTTTCCCGAGCTGTTTTAGGGTTGATTTTTAGCTGGAAGAACTGTTGTTTTCATTGCCACATTTCATTTTGTTTTAGGGTATATACAACTGTTTGAGAATTTCTTATTCCATTTTTTCAGGGAGGCAAGGTGACTAAAAAGCAATTCTGGAATGATGATGATGATTATTGTTATTTATTAATTTAATGTTTTTATTGCTTATTTTTTAATATGATGAATGGGAAAAGTTTTTTTTTTACATTTTTGTTTATTATTGTCAAAACTTTCAATTTCTTTTTATTAGTCTTATTTGACTTCTGGAGGGTGTAGTCACTAGTAAAGTACACTGCAGTATTTCAATCTTGCACTGTATTGTTCTGGAACTGCTAGCTTCTGGCATGGTGTAATAGAAATAATAAAATGGCAGACCAAGTGGCATCCAAGAAAACCTGTTCAAAATCTAATATGACTAATTACTAAAGACCGCTGCCCCTGCACATTTATTTTACTGGGCAGATATCTGGCATATGGCTTTAGACATTAAAAGAATCTAGAATTTTGAGAGAAATATTTTGTTACGAAATTGGCTTGAGGCCAGAACACCTTATCATTGTGAGCAGCTGTAGCCACATTCTAAATGTGGAATAACATTGATAACTCCCCGTGCTGTGCAATTTGTTATTGCCAAATATTTCACTTCCCACTCACTGCCAGCTGCCAATATGGAACAGATTCACTATCACAACCCCAGAAAATCACCTTTATTAATATAGTAATGTCTTGACAAAGCCATTTCCACCTATGAACATCATTTTCTAAACCCAAAAAAAGAGGCTGAACAAAAAACTATCAAGAGTGCAAACCTACAAAACAACCACATTACATATAAAAAAGAAGATACATTTTATTCATGTAATTTAATGAAATACAATTTATGCACATAAGGAGATTACAAAAACACATTAAAACAGGGGTAGCCAAGCGGTACAGCAGCCATGATTAATATGAGTAAATAACAAGAGTAATGATCAGTGTTAAATTTAGTCCCTCCTTCAATACTCCTTAAAGGGAATGTGTCATCAGAAAATGAACTATTGTTTAAGTCATGTTTTTTAAAATTTCCCATATCACTACCAATCTTTAAAAAATCCTTAAATTCTGCAGTTTTCAATTTGGCCACTAGGCCTAATAATAGTCTGACACTTGTTCTGTAGAGAAAACTTCTCAGCAGTCTCCTCATTATCAGCACAGGCAGGATTACACTGAAAAGTGACACCAATGTATATAGATAACACAGGATCCAGCAGTCACAATAGGAGATAGTCACAGCTCTCTCTCCCCCTCCCTGCACACTGACTTATTCCCAGGTCACAAACTCTCACATAGAAGTCAATGGGTCTACTCCTGTTCATAGGAAATGAACTTTACCCCAAATTTAGTTGGCTGGTGGACCAAGACATGTAGCCAGAGCAATCAATCGCTGATGTTCTGCAAACATCAGAAGTATCAGTTATGTAGCACAAGAGTATCTGTTGTTCATCAGTACTAGTCAAACAGCTCTACTTTAACTATTTAAGTTAGTATAGACTTAATAAAGGTTAAGTTTTAGTTCACAGATTTATTTTTGACTAGTTTAGCTGGGAAAGCTTTGGTGATCACTAGTGATTAGTAATTAGGTTTGATTTTTGCTCCTGTACATAGGCGTCTCTGTCCATGTAGCTGCAGTAAAGCATATCTCTAAATGCTGTTAAAAGCAGCTTAGGAAAGATAGCTGGCCCCATAATCGTATACAGAAAACAGAAAAAAATAACCTAAGATCAAAAAGTAAAGAAGAAGGAAAGAATATGTATCAGTATGTGGTTTTAATTAGTAAGATAAAAATATTGGTGATAGAATTACCTTAAGGGTGGTTTTACACTTCGCAGTTTTGCAAAAAGTCCTTGCAAAAAAGCTTTTAAGTTTGGGTATGTTTTTCTTTTGCAAAAACTGCAGTGGCCTGATATTAGTTGGAAGTCAATAGACAAATATAAAACAGATGTTGCTTCTTTTCTTTGTAGTGTTTTTTTTCCTATGGGTGCTTATTTTGTTCAGTTGCAGTGAAAACGCTGATGGTGTTACGTTTTGTTTTTTCAGGTAGCTTGTGGCACTTTTTTAATCACAGACCTGTTGGATTTTTTTCTGCACCAAAAAACACATGCTTATTGATGCAATTTTGAAGTATTTTTTTCTACATTGAAAATCATATAATAATTTCTTGTGATGGGAAAGAAGCACAAGAAAAAAGGCAACAAAAATGTAAGTACTAATATATACTTTTTTTTGCATAAAATGCTACAAATACTGCCCGGAAAAATGCATGAAGCCGGAAAAAAGCATTCAGTTTTTTTTGCCTAAAAAACACTGTGCAACATATAAAAGTAGGAACGGGGCCTAATAGCATAAACATCAATTGACTATAAAAAAAAACAAACGTATAATAAAAGAAGGAAAGATAACTTAAAAAAGGTACAGAAGGAGTATGAAGAAACCAGAACTGCATTGGCAAAACTACACCTGACGTGCATTTTGCTGTACACATGATCGCGCCCCCTAGTGTCCAAGCACCCTAAGGGGAGTCCAAGTTAAAAAAAAATGTTTAAAAGTGTAACAAAAATAAAAAAAAATTAAAAGTTCAAATCGCCCCCCTTTTGCCATTTTACAAATAAAAATAACTTAATTACAAAAAAGTTACACATATTGGGTTTTGCCGCGTCCAAAAAAGTCTGACCTATTAAAATATAACGTAGTTTATCCCGTATGCTGAACACCGTAGAAAAAAATTACAAGCGCCAAAATCATGTTTTTTGCATTATTTCAGGTCCCCTAAAAATTGGAATAAAAGTGATCACAAAAGTCGCATCTATACCAAAATGGTACCAATAAAACGACCACTTCAGCATGCAAGAAATGCCACCTCACTCAGGTTTGTGGGTGGAAGTGCAATAATAATTGGTCGCAGAAAATGGGGCTGTGGCACGAATTTCAAAAATAGAAGATGTTTTTCGGATTTTTTTATGGTACTATAGCATAACGTAAACCCTACATATATGGTGTTGACTGAATCGTATAAACCTGAAGAATCCAGATAACACATTATTTATACTGGTGAATGCCGTAAAAAAATAACTCACAAACATAGGTCAAGTACATTTTTTTTCACATTTGGACCCACTTAAAATTTTTCTGTGGTTTCCCATTATATTCTATTGTTCAGTGAATGACACTATTAGAAAGTACATCTTATCCTTCAAAATAAAAGCCCACATATGTCCATTTAGATGGAGAAATTTAAAAAGTTATGGCTCTTGGAAGGCGGGGAGGAAAAAACGAAACAAACCCCCCAAAAATGCTGTGCCCTTAAAGGGGTTTTGCCACGATCTCATTTCATACCTCCGTATCCAGCTCTTCAGCTCTATTGATCAGAAGGGGGCGTATGTGATTTGTTTGAATTTGCATATCATGGTGACCCGCAGGATGACATCACCGGGCCTTCCCCTCTCTGTAGTCAAAGAAAGGTTGTTTATGAAAACCCTTTTGTGAGAAAGCTGGGAGGAAAAAGTTTTTGCCCCCAGGCAAAAAGGGGGTCCTCGGTTCAAATCCCTGCAGGAACCAACCTATCGCTGGGTCTCCGCGAGAGATGACACTAACCATGCCAAGGAGCAGTGTCTAAAGGACCCCCGGTATTCACAAAAGCCCACTGCAAGGTAAGTTGGTTTTTGGTTTGCGGGGACCCCCAGGTTGCAAACCTGTGATAGGGGCAAATTGCGACGAAAATTTTGATTTTTCCCAAACGTGGGTACAGAGAGCAGGCAAATTTTTGTCATCGGGGTCAGGGCCCGGGAGGGGTTTAAAGTGGCAGGCAAAGATGTAACCGGGTCACACATTTGATGGGGAACGGGGCAGGCAGCAAGCAGGGGAATTATTTCCACCCAATGCCCTGAGATTCAAAACCCGGGAAAATATGAAAAAACACATTTACCCCAGTTTTAAAACCCCTAGTAAAGAAAAACCAAAAAATGAAAAAGGGGGTTAATGAGGGGGTTTTGTCTCCCCCTGGCAAAAATGTCTTTTGGGTTTCCCGGAAAAGTTAGGTGGTGCATGCTGGCCCTTTTAATCACAAAGGTAAGGGGAAGGGAAAGCCTAGTGGAGGGCCCATGTTCATGAGCTGCCAAGAGAAAAATGGAAGCAGGGGGGCCCCAGGGAGAAAAACAAGGGGGGTTTGGAGTAACAAGATGGGTTGCCACCCGTGGGGAGAAATCTGTTGGATGGGAATGAGCGGGTGTTTAGTACCCCCTGTTCAAGCCTCTTCCTCTTTCGAGTAAGGCAGAGGTAAAATCTGCAGAGAAAGAGCTCAGGAGCATTGATGTTGGGGCTACCAGGATCTTTCTTCTGGGCCAAATCCCTTCCATCGTGGGGGTTTTTTCCCTAGGTGTTTCATGGCCCGGAACTCCTGAACTTCAAAGGTGTCCCCTGAGTCTGCTTCTGTAGGAGGAGCAACCAACCTTCTAGAGTAGTGGGGCAGGACTAAGGGCTTCAAACAACCAAAAAAGATTTTGGGGATGCCAAGAGGCAGGTAAACAAAGGTTGTAGCAGACAGGGTTGATTTGACGTAGAATAGAGAAATGTTCAAGGTAGCGAAGACTTCGCTTGGAACTGGGGATTTTCATTCGGACATATTTAGCCGAAACTTTATCTCTGGGCTTGAACATGCAATGAGGTCTTTTGTCTGCTTGTGTCTTGGTCCTGGCAGAGACCCAATGGAGAAATTGATCGATTTCCTGCCATATGTGAGACAGACGAACTTGGGAGTCCACAGCAAGAACATCTGAAACAACCGGCAAGAGAAGAGGGGCCAGGGATGTAGAGTACCCATGGTTTAAAAACCCGGGGCCCCTCCAGTGTTGGGAAACTAAAAAACCCAAATGCCCACTGTTATAATTATAAAAAGCATGATGGGAGTTGTAGTTCCCCAACAGCTTGAGGGACGCAGTGTGAAGACTACTGCTGTAGACAATGTAAAAGGGCGATGCACCTGCGGATTCAGAGTTAAGGTGGTTGCAAGAAAACTCTGCCCAGGTAAAAAGGTTGTCCCAGTCATCTTGTCAGGATGAAATCCAATGTTGGAGTTAGTTCCTGAGTATCTGGTTCACCCTCTCCACCTGCCCTTTGGATTGAGGGTGGTAGGCCAAAGAAAAGTCCAGCTTGATTTGAAGATGGGAACTGAGAGCTCAACAGTAACACAATGTAAAGGGGTGGCCCATAAAGACAGAAAATGAGATGATAGAAATGGGATGTGAGCTCAGGAGCAGAGGGTAGTCCTGGGAGAGGCACAACCTGAGACATTTTTCAGAAACGTTTTTTAAATAACTGTTTAAGACAAAAGGGAGAACCTTAATTTCGGGCCAGATTGGGGCAAGTGGAACAAAAAACCTTGACATCGGAGGGTAGCCACCAATTTGTGCAATTAAAAGGTCTTCGGGGTTTAGGATGCCCCCATTTTTTGGGGGGACCCCATGAAAGGGTTCGCTTTTCCGACGGGCGAGAAAAACCTTCCGAGAGGTATTTTCCCCAAAAGGGAGAGGGGGGCAAGGAAAACCTTCCTTGGAGGTTTAAAAATATTGGATCTAAGTTAGCCTAAAATTAGAAGAGCATGGGGAGCGACTTTAAACATTCTTCCCGCTGGGCTAAAATGAGAAATAAAAATCTGGGGAAGAAAAAAAAAACCATTGAGTTTTACAGGGGGGTTTTTACGTGCGTTTTGGGGAAGGGTTTTGTGGCCCCTGTTTGAAATTACCCGGGGGACTCCCTCAATAAAAACCCCAAATCTTCGAGTGCCCCTTATGCTAAGAGCTCGGACCTCAAAGGGGTTTCTCTTGACCAGGGAAAAGGGGTTTGGGAAGAAGCCACAGGTAACAGACTTCCTCTTAGTTGTCTGAGAGGACACAGCCCCAGCTTCCACGAATGACGTATGCACTTCAAGAAAGAAAGGCTTCAGGATGTGTGAAGTCTAATGCAGAAGCAAAAGGCAGCTTTTAGACGAGCTAAGGCATCTTCAATCTTGGGCAGCCTGAGCTTGGCTTTCTTAGTTAGTGCCACGATAGGTGCCACCAGGGTGGAGAAAAAGAGAACAAAATGCTAATAAAAATTGGCAAAACCCAAGAAACGTTGAAAACCCCTGAAGACCTACAGGCGGGGCACGAAGAATCTTCAACCAACTTTTTTACCAAAACCTTTGGCAATAAGGAAATTTTTGAAAATAGATTAAAAAAAAATTTTTTTTTCAAAAGTACAGATAAAAAGGGGGTAATACTAACACACCCTAAAAATACCATAAAAATTTTTGAATACACAGAGACAACAGAGACCCCCCCTGAAAAAGGGCGACCCCGTCCCTACTTACAAGCCCTAATATTCCCTAAGCCCGCCTGCAACTATAAGACAAAACAAAAAGAAACCCCACAAAATGACACTTAGAAAGTGCAAGAATTAAAAAGTGTGATAGCTTATAGAAAAAACAAAAATAAATTATTTTATCACCCTAACAAAAAATAAAAGACGCGTTTCCCCCCCTGTTTGTGCGGGTTTTACAGGGGACAAAAAAAAAAACACAGACAGGAGTGGCGAAACAAACAAACGAGAGGGAAAATGCTCGCATCCCCTTCATAAAACAAGGGGACAAGCCACGTCCCCCTTTGATGCGGTAGTTAAAATGTGGGCCGTAATTTACATGGATCCCAGTTTGGGGGATAAAAGGGGCAGGGAAACCCGTTTTTTTTATTTAGTTCACATTGTTTAATTCTTGCACTTTCAAGTGTGCATTCGGGGTGGTTTTTTTTTTGTTTTGTTTTTTAGGTGTGCAGGGGTGGTTAAAGGAAAATTTGGGCTTAGTAAGAAGGGTCGGGTGCCCCTTTTTTAGGGGGGGTGCTCGTTTCTGTGTAGTATTTTGATATATTTTATAGGTTGTTTAGGGTGTTTATATTACTCCCTTTTTTACTGTACATCTGAAAAAAAAAGTTATATTTTTATTTTTTTTTTAAATAATTCCTTATTGCCTGAAGGTTTTGGAAAAAAATATTTGGGTTGATGATTAAAGTTTAAACCGGCGTTTGTATCTAGAGGCTTTTCTCTCCCCCGAACAGTAAAAGGAGATTAGTGGTTTGTTTTCACTGAAGAATCTCAGATAGTTTCACTGGGTCCATTTGAACACTTTTGTCAGAAACTATGTATCCGAAGAAGAGTAGGCTGGTCCATTCAAACAGTTATTTCTCCAATCTGGTGTAAAGATGATTGCCTCATAACCGTTTAAGAACCAGTTGTATACTTTTGCGATGAATCCAAGGAAAAGATCAGGATGTCATTGAGATAGACCATGACATAGGCATACAGGAAATCCCAGAAAATTCATTATGAAAACTTGAAAACGACGCTTTTTGCAGAGACAAAGGCCCTCACCGGGGCTAGAATAAGGGGAGGAAGATTTTCCTCATTGGTCTTTTCAGAGGGGGGTTTGCCCAGGGCCCGGTCTTCTTGGATAGGGGACTTATAATAAAAAAAACCCTTTGGGTGGATCTTGGGAAATGAAATCAGACATCAAATTGGATTGTACACTGGTTTCAAAAACCGAGCCAGGTCCCCTTTGGGTGTCCGTAAAAAACGCGAAAACGAGGCAATGCAGACCAGAAGAATGCCCGGTGTAGAGGTGGGGCTACGCGGGGGGGGGGTGCGGAGCGTACCAAAGACAAGCAAATATAATTAGACCTCAAAGAGCTACTCTTGACGTGCCCTTTATCTTTAAAATACAACATAATTTATCCTTTTTTTGAAACCATAGAAAAAGAAAAATTCCCAAAGCAAAAATTTTGGGTTTTTTTTTTGGGGATTTCTTCCCTACAAAAAATTTAAAATTAAAGTGATCAAAAAAGTTGTATTTATCCCAAAATGTTAGCAATTAAAACAACATTTTAGCCCACAAAAAATGCCTCCTCACTCAGATCCATAGGTGAAAGTACAAAAAAGTTATTGTTCACAGAAAATCAGAAAATGGCGCTGTGATGAAATTTCAAAAATAGAAAATGTTTCATAACAAAACCATACAAATTTGGTATTGTTGGAATTGTATAAACCTGCAGAATACAGATAACACATCATTTTTACCAAATAGTAAAGACTGTAAAAAGAAACCCCACTCAAACAGGCACAAGTAAGTTTTTTTCATATTTAACCTTCTTGGAATTTTTTTACCGTTTTCCATTATATTCTATGGTACAGTCAATGACACCATTAGAAAGTACATCTTGTGCCGCAAAATAAAAGCCCTCTTATGTATACATAGATGGAAAAATAAAAAGTTATGACTCTTGAAAATGGGGAAAAAAAAAAAAGTCAATGAAAAAAACCGCTGTATCCTTAAGGGCTTAACGTCTATGGATGGTCGGCAAGTAGCTAAACTTCACAGATTGGCTGTGTGGTACCTGACAACTGTTATCACAGTATGGTGGTAATATTGGGATTCCTGTAGTGTTTTTTTTTCAGCAACAGTATGGAGGTATTATTCAATCAGTATATGGGGATATGGGGATTTTACCCAGTCATGGAATAGTTGTAATATTTTTTATTTGACAAAATTTTAAGCCAAGTAACACTAAAATTTTAAAGGGGGTTATCGTTCCTTACTTCGGGATTCACCTTCTCTTGTTCCCAGCTCTGTGAAGCAGGGGGGTTTCTTCCCCCCCCCGGGGTACACACCCCCCCCACTGCTGGCCTGAACCCCCCCCCCCCCCTTCTATTTCCCCATATCACTGGTCTCTCCCTATCAGTCTTTTTTTATAAACTGTATACTACCACAGGCGCATTCAATCAAAAATGAGCACGATCTCCCCTCACAGCTGGAATTTTTACAGCTTTAAAAAGGCACAGATCGCGTTATGCAGAGAGTTAGGCACGGGGCAAAATGTCTGTTTTCCCCATTGAAAATCTCTGCAGTTGTTTCTGCTAGGTGGAAACAAAAAATGTACACCCCAAACTCTGAGTCAAGACACAGCCCCGTGAATCGACCCGGGTGCTGACAGAATGTAAATAGCTCTCACTATGAATTGAAAGGAGGGGGGGGATTAGCCCCACACGGATATCAGTGAAAATAAAAAAACAAGATAAGGGACCTGGAAAAAAGGCGTTTTGCAAACATCCAATTGCAAATTGCTTTTTTTTCACTGTCCCCTTTATTCAAGACCATTTAATGAACGTAACACCCTTTTTTATTAGTCTTTAATTTTGAATGAAAGGGTCCGTCCCAAAGTAAAATTTATATTTGTTTTTTTTTTCGATTTTGTTAGTTTGAAAAAGATGTAAACCTCCTCTAGACCTCAAAAGAAAATAGACTAAGTCTACACGGTACTGATTTTTTCAGGTCCGATTTCAAAACAGATGGTTTTGCAAAAAACTTGGAATATGCAAATCCTTAAATCTGAATTCCATCTGAAAATTTACTATTGAAGTCAATGTGAACTAATTTTTGGCTGAAAAACCATCCAAAAGCCAACTGAAAATCTCGGCCAAAAACAGGGCACAAATCAGTGACAATAAAATCAGTTCAAAATGCTCGTCAGACTAATGTTTTTTTAGTTCAAATTCAGATTTAAAATCAGACAGTATTTTGTCCTTTGCACTCTATTACTTCTGCCATAGATTTTTTTCTTCCTTTACATAGCTTAATGATTAGTGATAAACATAATTGTATTGTTGATTGCATCCTTTACTAAAATAACCAATTATCATTACAGCAGTTTCAAAAGTATTTGAACCATAAAAAAATTTTGGGGAGATTACAGGTAGGGTCAAAATGGCCCAGAATTAAACCACGCCTGAAAACTGGGTCCCAAATTTTTGCCACATGAGTTTGCCAGTGAAACAGTGTGATTACTGGAAAATTTGTGCAACCATTGGCAGCCGTGTATGATTGTCCATACATGGCTACTGGACCATCGAGCCCTCTCTTGAATGTGCCTCTAATGGGAGCGCCTTTAGGTTCTGTGCCTAGGGCAGCATGAGCTGTAAGCACAGCCCTGGAAAACCCTCCCTTCCCGCAATGGGACACTGCGCACCCAGGATCTTCCCAAAAAGATTAATTTAAAACCCGCCTCCCCCCTTTTTTTAAAAGACCTTTACTTTAAGCTTTTGCAGGGGAAATTTTTCAAACTGATTTTTAAATTTAAAACCCACCTGGGCTGATTTCAGGGGCAGGAAACGGGAAAGGAGGCAAAGTATTACCCAATCAATATAAATTAAACCCTTTCCCGAAATCTCAAAAATTAAACCCGTAATTTTAGATTTAGCGTGTTTTGGGAAAAAGTATATTTCACCTTCATTTTTAAAATTTTTTTATTTCCAAAGGGAAAAATTTAGGTTTTTTTTTTTGATCCCTTAAAATCCCCAGTAAACCCAAAACATCATGAAATTTTTTTTTATAGAAAGTCTTTTTTTCCCTATACCCGATGCAAAAAAAAACTTAAATGAAGCCTTTTTAAATTAGCTGAATTTTGGGTTGATTGTAAAATTGGGCTTTATTGGGTACTAATATACATGAAAAAACTTTGAGTTTTCTGGGTTTCACAAATTTTTGATCAAAAGATGTTTAAGCTCCCACGACTTTAAAACTGATCTAAAAATAGTCATCCTATCTACTTTTACCTCTCAATAAGCCCATTCAGGCCTCTCATGGTCAACTACCTCCTTTATCCAGAGAAAAAAAAAAAAAAAAACCCAAACCCTGCAAGCTGCACTTCTTATGACAGCCCTGTAGAGGGGGGCAGTGCAAAAATAAAATGGGGGCCCCCTTTCCCTCCCATATAGGTTAAAATAAATATAACCAAATATAACTATTTTTTCTGCACAAAAAACACTTCTGAAAAAACATATGAAAACCGGGGTTCCACTGGCAGGGGCGGGGCACACACATATAATATATACACTGTACAACCCCCCAACACTGTTTAGCGGCACACTACGAAAAAAAGGGAAATACATTACGTGAAATCCCAAAAAGAAGCTTTTAAATGCTTCTACAAACATGAAAAAACTTTGAGTTTCCCGGGGTTCACAAAATTTTATCAAAAGTTTTTTTTAACTGCCCCCCGACTTTCAACGTGATCTAAAATCGGCATCCTACATTCTGATAGACAGCAAAACTTCTTTAGGGTTTCCCCCGTAAAGATTCCCTTTTTGCAGTGGGTTTTTGCCGCTGACGTGGAGTGCTTTGTGTCATAAAATATTAAATAGTGTGCCGCACCCGCCAGGGGCCCCCAGGTTTGCATAGTTTTTTCAAAAGTTTTTTTTGTCAGAACCATACGTTATTTGTATATATTATTTTAACTTATATGGGAGCGAAAGGGTGCCTTCCAATTTGATTTTCTGCACCTGCCAACTCTCACAGGCTGATCATAATGAAGTCACATGCTAGCTTGTTTTTTTTTTTTATTATTTATTTTCTCCTACTGGATAAATGTGAGTCGGTATCGACCCATCTGAGAGGCCTGAATGATGCCTCATATTTGAGAGGTAAAGATAGCATAGGACTGCCCTATTTTGAGATCCACGTTGAAAGTCGTGGGCAGCTTAAACATCTTTGATACAGAAATAAATGTGAACCGAGAATCTCCGTATTTTTTTTTATATCTTTTTTTTTTCTCGTATTCAAAGTTTATTAAGGCTTTAACATGTAAACATCTGCAATTAGGTAACATGTGGAAGTGATGACAATCAAAATAAAATACAGCAGTGTTTATATAATCATAACAGTACTCCGAATGAAATCGCAGTATTCAACATTACGTACACAGAACAGAATGTGTCCCCTAGGGATTTCAGTTTCTGATGTACCTAAATTGAAGCACCGAGGTGGGAAGAGAGTTGAGAGTGGTTTCTGAGAAAAGGCGGAAGGAAGAGGGAGGGGTGAGGCGGAAGGAGTGCTATATGCCTCATTTTCTGGTGCATATGTTTCACGCGCAGTCATGCCTTCTTATTATACATAATAGATTGCAAGGACATGCATAGTACAATATATTTACAGGGTCAATAAAAGAAGAAAAATGGTGGGGGATAGAGGGGGGAAGAAAAGTGGTTCCCCGCGAACTTAACTTCATGCAATAAATATCAAAGTACAACAATCTACCAGGGGAGTGTCTTTCGGGAATGTCCAGAAGAGCCCAGGGTGCTTCAACAACAGGATTGTCTGATAGAGAGTGTCAATATGAGAGGAAAGTAAGGTGAGCTTCGCCTCCTATCACATGCTTTATAATGAAAGGAGCCATATAGACTCCCGTATGACAAAAATCAAATCCATCACTCCAGTTAATCACAAAATTATGTCTACCTGAAAGGGGCTAGAGTCCACTTCCTTAAAACATCCTCCAGCCAGAGTGGAGCCCTGTGAATCTCCAGAACCATGAATGTAAATAGTAGGGACACGACGGTGATCGCCAAAGTGCGGGTGGATTACTGCCTTAAGCTTCCAGAAGGAGGAACGAGAAGCAAGTTGAGGTCTTGAGCGATGGTAAGGCAGACTAGTGCGGAAGTCAAAAGAGAGTATGGGCGAGCCAGAATCGTTGTCGAACCTCAAAACCAGTGATGAGTGCTGCAATCAAATCTAGTACTTTTGACCAAAAAGGGGTTGGAGGGTCCGGACAATCCCACCAGAGTTTGGACAAACCCCACTTCTTGCTGACACCACCAGCATAAATAATTCAAGGACCAGACAGGGTAGAGAGAGTGAAGAAAGAGGGACTACCTGTTACCATCTTGAAGCTGATTTATGTAATTAAGAATCTTTGTATTCCACAATAATGAGACTGTGATCTTTTGTGATTAAGTGTAAGAAGGCTTATTCCCCAAACTTTCGAACTTGGGGAGATTTTATGACGCCATCCAAGTCTCTCCCTCTCCCAGCACAGTTGGAACTGTGTCGTAGGATTATGAAATCCCTGCGCCTGGATCTGCTAGTAAGCAAGCTTGTATACCCGAGAGGGTGTGTCCCCGAATGAGATTCCACAGTATGGCACCATGACTCAAAGGGTGAACAGGTTCAATGTAGTTCCCAGGCTGTCTCTTGCACTAATTATAAAGGCTTAACAGCTGTAATAATTGAAACCTGGAAAAGGGCGGAGTGTCAGGTGAGCTCACCTATTAAAGTCACAGTAAGACCTTGTAAGAGTTATGGGGTTAGCAATGTACCCAAAGATAGTCCTAGGAAGGCCTTTCCACTGTAGGTGACCAGCGCTAGGTGGATAGTGGACCAGGGTAGCTGGGTTGGCAATAATGGGTGGAGGCGCCCGCCATGTAAGGAATAAGGTCATTTTAGAAGGAAGAGAGGCCCTACGGTCATTAACTGAGATTTGACGCTATTAGCGGGAGCATTTCGAGAAAACTTTTTTTTGGGGCAAGAAGTTTAAATCACCGATAACCAAGGCAGAGCGCGGTGGTGTCCCCAAACATTATAGCGTCGACCATCTCTACCCAGACCTGGAGTCATATGTTATGGAAAGTGGCAAGTGTGAAGGGACCCATTTCGTGGCAGCTATATAGTAGCGCTTAGTAAAAAAGTCAAGGCAGCGTGCGATACGATTCCCGGCCTTCTGACTTTCTTTGTCTATTTAGAGTTGGAGGCTTTCTATATCAAGGGTTTTGATAGTAGTCACCACCACGAAGGCATTTGGCCACCCTCTTATCGTAGCGCTTTGAAGAACGGTCTTAATAGGCAACAAGATCCGAACCCTAGCCTGGAACAAATATAATAATCTGGGTCATCATGTTCAATTTTGAGTTAATGTTATAATTAGCGCCCTATCCAACCCAAAAATCTCTTCTTGTCCCACATCGATAGGCTCCCCGCTAGCAACTTGTAGTTAATGAGTGCATGAGGGAGAAGTTCTTGATGGTACAAAAGTCCTCTCCATGTTCGAGGGGTATGTGAAACACTCATATACTTGAAGGGCGGGTCGATAGGCCCATGATGAGTGTGGATAAGGACGACTTCTCATTATGTGAGCGCAAACGCCTGTTGATTCTGGGACGTTGAGGTTTAAAGAGCAAACTTTTTGATCATATTCACTTTGGTATTAACATAAGGTGGGCGTATTGTTGTACTGAGCCTTTGATTACCGCTGGGTGTGGTAGAGTTAAGGGTATTTGAGAATAAATCTAATAAAATCATCCACAAATGCGGAGACATTTTAACGTGGTGCTGAACTATTTATGCATACCTAGGAGTATGTCCGGCGAATATCCGATCATAACGTGGCCAGTAGCAGAAAGCTTTCCCACTTGCCAACACCTAGATGGTTGAGTGGAGATAAGGACATACCCAGTCGGTACCATTGCGAATAAGAGAAAGTGTGTTTGACAAAGAAAGGCGCCGTTTCTCACACTCAAAAACTGGATGCTGGGGGTGAATTGTAATAAAGCCGAAAGTTCTGTCCATCATAGCGACCGGGACCCGCAAGTCCCAGATTTGGCCCCCAACAAACCCCTCTGTTAGAAAAAGGACCAGCACACCCGGATCGACAGTCCTTCTCCTAGCCGTCCATAGATTAAAAGGACACAGGGAAGACGAAGAGGCCTTAATGTAAAGGACAAGGTGATAAAATGAGTTCCTTAGGTATATGATCCATTGCCATATCACCTAGGAGGATGATGAAACCCCACATGATCAGGAAGGATTTGGTTTGTCTTCATCAAAGGGGTTGAGTCGAGTGGCATATCAGTTTGGTCTGAACATATCCATCAGATATTTGTATGAAGCGATATGGGACAGTGTAACTAGAGCGCAAAGATTGGGATCCTTCTCCTTCTTCTCGGGATTACTGTAATTAGTAAGCTCTTAGGAAAATCTTGAGTTGGAAATCCTGACTATTCGTAGCCCCCATTAAATTGCGGCGGGCAAGGCTGAGAGGATGGGCAACTCCTCAACCAGTAACTTTTGTGAAGAAGGCTCCGTGTATCCCTCACTCCCGGGTCTCTTGAGCCAGAAGGGAGGGCCTTCCATAGCCACCTTAAGCTCATTTCCACTAGAGGGAAGTGGTTTCGTTCCAGGAGAAGCGATGGGATGAAGAATCCAGAGTGTGTGCAGGTAGTACCCTCGACAGTAGTTCACGAAGGGATCTTTCCCGATACACCAACTGATGTAGGCCTGATATCCAATTATGACCTCTCCGGAGGTCTGGTATAGGCTATAAAGGTCAGAGTAAAGAAATGGAAGAGCCCTCAAGAATGTACCTTGGTGACGTTACCAATCCGCCCAATCAGCGGTTTTTAATGGAGTGACAAAATAGGGGAGCTCTTTCCTCCCGAAGTAGCATTGGTGCCAGATTTATCTATTCCCGGCCTGTCCACTCCAGACATAGAAGGAGCTAGAGCAAACCCTGCCGATAACTTTTAGTGCTATATGATCTATGAGTTGAAGATCTGCATGACGGATTCCCCGCAACCCCAGCATCCCCTAAATGGACTCCACGAGTCAACCATAAGATTTAATGTGTCAATTCAACCGACTGCGCAGCCAGCGATAAGAGAGATAGCAACGTTTTGTATCTATCTCTTTTTAAAATCATTAGCAAACCCATGTTTGACAAGGAGATCCCTCTGAGGTGACACACTTAAGGCGTCCATTTGACTTTGAAGTGTGAAGATGGAATTCCGAAAAGAATGGTTGGAATTAAAGTATCGATAGCATTTTTCTTTAAATCCTGATGCATAGGGCGGGTCCGGTCAGAAGCGACTCATTTATTTCCAAAAAAAAACGGGCAGCTGAATTGTGGAAGGGCAAAGTCGCAAGTGTATATGGCAGCCGTGGTCAAAGGTGTAAGTATTGGACTCCAATGGTAAGCATATGTGGAGATTGACATGATCTAAAAAGTGCGAGTGCTGTACCATTATGTAAATCAATGCGAGCTATATACCATGGGGAATGCGAAAAAGAATATAGTCTCGCGCTCCCTTGATGGGAGCAAGTCTCCGATGTCTATAAAAGTTTGCATATTGTGCAGGAACCATATTTAAGCTTGTTAAGCACAAATACTGTGCTAATATAAGTGCATGCCAGCTGGATGTGTCGCACCATCGGATATTAGCGTCAAGTTGAAAATCGCCACAGAAGAAATACGTCCCTATGGCGAATGTAGTAGGAGCAAACTCACATTTGGTTGAAAAACAACAGAGAGACAACTCACCCTTGCAAGGGTGCGTAAATGTGGCAAATGGTGAGAGCAGATGAATCGACCCTGTAATATTACAGTTGAAGGCGAAGAGATATCTCGGCCTCGTTATCCATCTGCAATGTGACATCCAGGACCTGCGACCGGGAAACCCTTATTGCAGAAAGACTGGCTATAGCAATTTGTCTTTTGGCTTCCGCGGTTACATACTCGCGTTGTACCAGACAGGAGGTAATTTGTTTCAGGATACCCTGGAAGGTGTGTCCCCCAAAAGATTGTTTCTCCCTGTAGACACACAATTTGTAGAACCCTAATTTATGGAGAACTGAATAAAGGATCTTTTGCATCGCTTTCTCAGGAATGTATGAAGCCTTTTGACATAAGAGAGGAGATCCGCACACTAGACATTGATTACAATTAATAACATGGCTCTTAGTTTAAAAAGGGTCCTATGGGATTGGACGAACATCCTCGTACCAAAACCGACCGATTAGGGAGCAGAGTCGAAGAGAAAAGATGAAACTTAACTAAGGGCTGTCTCCTTTCTCTTCTCTCTCCTTTTCAGAACACCGAAACATTACAACAAGGCCCTAATCTAGCTTAATGGCCAACAACAAAAGCAGTCGCTAGAGGCTAGCCAAAAGCTGCAATAGGACCTGTTTCACGAATTATTCCTGTAGGCCACAAAGTGCTTATCGGGGCAGCACTCTGCAGACAGGTAGGAGTAGTCTTATCAAAGGAAAAAACAGGAGCGTATGTGGAAATCGCTCAGGAGAAGTAGCAAGGCGAACGACTTCAAAATCAAAATATAGAGTATGTCACAGGGTAATTATATATCAGTGATATACGAGCGCATGAGTCGGAGGTGTCGAGTGATCCCCCCCACAAGTGATGTACCGAGCATGCCCTCCACCTAGAATACAATATAATGGTACAATGGGTGTAATGAGTAAATGCTTGGTGCTTGATGTATGAGTTAATTCGACGCTATTTTCTTCTAAGACATACTATTTCTAAGGACAACATTATTTTCTAACAACAGGATTGGGGATGTATGAGTATAGCAAAAGGTGTTAGGTCAAGGGGAAGAACATGGGAGGTACAAGTAAAAGGGGGAGACAGGGGTAAATTCGCAAAAATGGCAAGTGGTAAGTCAGGGAACCAGTTCCTAACCTCCTTCCACTGTGCGGGTCAGTCCCAAAGACAACGTTGTATCAAGAAGCAAATAACAAGGTAACAGAACAGACTCTTCAGTTAGTCCTTCTAGTAGAATATTCCTTGTACAACCAGACGGGTTTCTTGAGATCAGCGAGATTGGGGTTGTCACCCATGGTGAGGAGATGATACTGAGGGCTCCTCATACGTCTTTGTGAGGTCCGCTGAGAGTTCGTGCGATAAGATCGGAGATTTGGAGACGAGTATGTGTTTTCGAAAGTAAATTCCTAAAGCTGAGAGGGATGTTTCCGCCTAGAGCATCACCACCTGCCAGTCTGGGAGTGAAACCTCCGAATGTCCAGCGCGGAAACAAAACATTGGGAGATCTCTATGAGAGTAACGTGGAGGATAAATTTAGCTATCTATAGTGACCACCTTGTAGTCGCTAAATGTATATGTCTTGTTTGCAAAATTCTCACAAGTGCTTAAACAGCTGCATACGCATTGCGGTTAGTCTGTCTCGAAAGGTCAGGGTATAAGGCTAAGTTCCCATCCCCTCAAACATGGCCGCCAACAAAATTATCATGGCCCCATTACAGCTGAAAGAGCACCTGGCCCCCCCCTCGCGTTAAAACCCCCAGCCCCCTATCAAAATAAAACCCGGACCTATAGGACATCAATCGCCCTTTTACCACATAATACAGTGAGTGCAAAAAAAGATTTGTAATGATGTAGTCTACAAAGTAAGTCACATAGCTGATCTGTCTCACCATATCAGACACATTACTAAGTACTCCATCCATATGCCCCCCCCCCCCCCCCACGGTCCCACATACAAATATCCCCCCTTCCCAGCCGACCCACATACCAAAAATATCCCTCCACTCTCTCACCCTCCTCACCCACATACAATATCCCCTCCACCCACATTACAATATCCCCCTCCACCCACATACAATAATCCCCCTCCACCCACATACTATATCCCTCTCCACCGCACATACAATATATCCCTCCACCCACATACAATATCCCCCTCCACCCACATACAATATCCCTCGTCGCACCCTCATACAGATATCCCCCTCCACCCACATACAATATCCCCCTCCACCCACATACAATATCCCCCTGCCCATCCACCCACATACAATATCCCCCTCCACCCACATACAAAAACCACTCCCCCCCCAAACAATAATCCCCCTCCACCACATACAATATCCCCCTCCTACCCACATTCAATATCCCTCTCACACCCACATACAATATCGCCCTCCACCCACATAAAAATACACCTCCTCCACCCACTAACAATATCCCCCTCCACCACATAAAAACAATATCCCCCCCTCTCCACCACACATTACAATATTCCCCCTCCACCCACATACAATATCCCCCCTCCACCCACATCAATATCTCTCTCCACCCACATACAATATCCCCTCCACGTTCCATTGGTCACAGCACCTCACACCTTCAAAATAAACACCAGCAAGAAAGGAAAAGTGGATAACGCCTAATCACAGGGTCAGGTGTTCCTCTTTTTACTATCCGGTACACATGTACACTGCCACTATAACTAAACTGCCGATATAACCTACAACACACCATATAGAGGTCGACACAACAGCTCAAGGTACACCATCACCATTGACAGTGAGTGGTACAGCACTGATCCAGTAAAGTAGTAAAATTAAACCCTAAAATAAACAGGACTCTCAACCGGAGACGTCCTAATCTGAGATGTCGTTCTCTTCCTCTCATGATTCGTTCTCTTTCCCTTCCCTTCTGCAACCGTTGCCACGACCGCCATGATAGACTTGATCCCGACCACCACCCCATCCCTCTAGAAATTACACAACAAAATATCTTAGAATCTCCTCAAGTTTTTCCAGCATCTCTTTACCTATTCCCCACCTCTGTACAAGCAGGCCCGGGTGGGAGAGCGGTACAAGCCATAACTAAGAGGCCTAGTATCTCTAAGAGGTTGAGGGTGGGGAAGAACTATCCCCCTGCCAGATGAATGCTACAACTATGGCTGCTGCCCTCTCAATATATTACCAGGTAACGTGAAAAATGGCAAGGCCCAGTTAACTAGATAGGCCCTATTTTAGTAGGTAGACACCCGCAGGATAAGCTATGGTAGGCGACGCCGGCTACAGTATGTTTGTGGTACCTAGACAACGAGTTCCCTTTTTTGTAGGCGGCCAGGGCCCCTTTAGCGTTTAGGTAGAGTCAGGCCCCCTTTAAGGGTTAGCTAGGTAGCCAGGGTCTCCTTTAGGATAGCTAGGTAGCCGGGCCCCCTTTAAGATAGCTAGTAGCCAGGGCCCCTTTAGTTATAGCCGGTAGTCAGGCCCCTTTTATTGATGAGCCATGTAGCCTGGGCCCCCCCTTTAGTTATTAAACATGTAGCCAGGGCCCCCCTTTAGTTTTTATAGCCAGGTAGTCAGGGCCCCTTTAGTGATGCCGGACCCCTTTAGTGATAGCCAGGGACCCCTTTAGTTGTAGCCAGGACGCCCTTTAGTTGTATCAAGGAACCCCTTTAGTGATAGCCAGGGACCCTTTAGTGTTGCAGCAGGGACCCCTTTAGTGATAGCCAGGGAACCCCTTTAGTTTAGCCAGGGACCCCTTTAGTGATAGCCTAAAGGACCCCTTAGTGATAGCCAGGACCCCTTTAGGTTGTACCAGGGCTCCCCTTTAGTGATAGCCAGGGACCCCTTTAGAGTTGTAGCGCAGGGCCCCTTAGTGATAGCCAGGGATCCTTTAGTTTTAGCCAGGACGCCCTTTAGTTGTAGCCAGGGACCCCTTTAGTATAGCCAGGATCCCTTTAGTTGTAGCCCAAGGACCCCTTAGTTGTAGCCGGGCCCCCTTTAGTGATAGCCAGGGCCCCCTTTAGTTGTAGCCAGGGCCCCCTTAGTTGTAGCCCAGCGACCCCCTTTTTAGATAGCCGGGACCCTTAGTGATACCAGGGATCCCATTAGTTGTAGCCCAGGGAACCCCTTTAGTTTTTTGTAGCCAGGAGGGCCCCCTTTAGTGATAGCCAGGGACCTCTTTATTGTAGCCAGGGCCCCCTTTATTGTAGCCAGGGACCCCCTATTAGTTGTAGCCAGGACCCCTTTAGTGATTAGCCAGGGACCCCTTTTATTTGTATCCAGTGACCCTTTAAGGTGATAGCCAGGATCCTTTAGTGTAGCCAGGATCCTTTAGATTGTAGCCAAGGGACCCCTTAGTTTGTAGCCAGGGGCCCCCCTTTAGTGATAGCCAGGGCCCCCTTTAATTTGTACCCAGGCCCCCATTTAAGTTGTAGCCAGGGACCCCTTTTGAGTTGTAGCCAGGACCCCTTTATTTTATGGTCCCAGGGGCCCCCTTTATTGTAGCCAGGGACCCTTGAGTGATAGCCAGGAATCCCTTTAGTTGTACCAGGATCCCTTAGTTTGGTAGCCAGGGACCACCTTACCGTTGTTGCCCAGGGCCCCATTGAATAGGTGATAGCCAGGGCCCCCCTTTTAGTTGTACCAGGGCCCCCTTAGTTGATAGCCAGGGCCCCCTTTGAGTGATTAGCCAGAATCCCTTTAGTTGTAGCAGGGATCCCTTTTATTGTAGCCAGGGATCCCTTCTAGTTGTACCAGGGACCCCTTTCGTTTATTTTGTAGCCAGGCCCCCTTTAGTGATAGCCAGGGACCCCTTTAGTGCTAGCCAGGAACCCTGTGTTAGTTGTAGCCAGGGATCCCTTTAGGTGGTATCCAGGGACCCCTTTACCGTTGTAAGCCAGGGCCCCCTTTAGTGAAAGCCAGGGCCCCCTTTAGTTGTAAGACCAGGGACCCCTTTAGTTTGTAGCCAGGGATCCCTTTAAGTGATAGCCATGGATCCCTTTAAGTGGATAGCCCAGGCCCCCTTCTTTATATAGAATTTAAAAAAATACAACAAAAGTAGCC
The DNA here is from genome assembly GCA_025379985.1 of Phyllomedusa bahiana. Taxonomy (NCBI): domain Eukaryota; kingdom Metazoa; phylum Chordata; class Amphibia; order Anura; family Hylidae; genus Phyllomedusa; species Phyllomedusa bahiana. The sequence goes on along the minus strand of JAODAL010019382.1, from coordinate 35,938 downwards.
ACTTACCTCGCACTCCCTGCTCGCCCCGCTCCACTCCAGCCGCTCCGAACTGCCGCCCGACTCCGTACTGCCGCCCTGCATAGGCGGCGCGGTGAAGTGACGTCACCGCGCCGCCTATGTCTGCAAGGGGAGTGCCGGCGCCCGGCAGGCTGAAGGCCTAACGCCTTCAGCCTGCCGGGGAGATCAGCGGAGCGCAGCGCTAGTGGCGCGTGCAACCGCTTACACCTTCTAGGCCCCGAGAGTTCGTGGGACATAATCTCCCGGCTTACAGGCCGGTCTCCTGGCGCACGGGACGCAGGGCCCGGGCGCTCAGAGAGTGGATGCGTGGCCGGCCTCCGTGAGCGACGGCACTGCCTCCGGGGCCCGCATGACCTCGGGGCAAACACTGTGTAGTCCGAGCCTGGTTCGGCGGCTGCGCCGCAGGCCCCGCTCTGTCCATGCGGAATAAAGGGGCCCGCCTGCGGCGGTCCCCCTTATTCCACCGGGCCCCCATACGGGAGTACTTGGTTGTACCCCCTGTATGGCGCCCTGCCCTCAAATGAATACATGCACATTAAGCCTGGCTTTCACATGATTATCATCTTTGAGAGGAAAATGATAACTCTGCATATAATTCCCTGGGGGTATTTCGGGTCAGGATTTTTGCGGTGCGGAGAGCACGATGGCACGATCTATTCGGACCTTCGTTCCTTCGGGTCTTCCCCGAATATAGTTGAACAATTTTGTTAGAGTTTGAGGCATAAATCTCTGCGGGTTTACAGACTCAGCAGACCTCTGATCCGGATGTTATTCCGCCTGCTGCGTTTCTAAGTTCGCTATGTGGGAGGTCATTGAAGCGCCCGATCCTTCTGGACAGAGATGGAAGATTGTAGGCTGGAAATCCAGAGGCTAGTGGATTCTGCAGCTTCCAGTTTTGTTGTACTCTTATCCTGGAAGAGCAATGACGTCAGCACTGGACCTGTTTCAAACTTGCCGCTCATGCTTTTTGCAATCTCTAGCCATCCTGTTGCATATCGAGCTTAGATGGGATTAAGGATAGAAGGGCCTCGCAGCTCGGGATGACTGCAAGCGAATTAAGGGCACCTCGGGAGGTTGAAGATGTGAGGCCCAGGCAGTGGCTAGAGTGAACTTCCGTGGGTCGAGTATGTCGCTCTGTGCGGGCTCAATTCGACGGGTCCCGGGTGGCAGTTTCCCCCAAATCGAGCGATTGGGCTTGGATGCCATGGTATGGGCTTCCCTGCGAATCGGGTGCTGCGGTGGGATGGACCCTTTGGGGGTCAGTCGGTCTCACCGGAGGCAGCTTGGTGGCAGATGTCTCCTGGGCCACCAGAGGTCAAAACGGTTGTGTCAAATGCCTCTGGAGGTGATTATGCGGACCCGCTGTGGAGCGGGGTGAGCCTTTCCTCTATGGTGGGAGCCTATGTCTCCGGCCCTAATTGATTGCGAGTCCTCAAAGTGCCTGCTAGTGACTATAGCCTGGCCTTTTACCGCTTCAGCGTAGCTGGTTGTTACAATATCTCTGCCTGGGCTGCGTGATATATGGCCGAGTGATGGTGGATTGCCCTGATCCAGCTTTATCTCCTCCTTGTATATTCCAAGATAGGATTAGCTTTTCTGTTCTGCTAATTCTTCCACTCGCCCAATTGGTAGTGGCGTTGGTGATCGTGAGACAGTCCCCACTAGAATTTTGGGGTTCAAAAGGGTAAAATGAGCCATGCCGCCATTTTTAGCTCCGCTGGCGGGGCTCCTTATTATTTCCTGCTGCCGCAATCTGATCGGTGAGAGCCGCACTCTGGTGCCGTGGCCAGTGCGGGGTAATTCGGAGTTCAGGCCCGCTAAACGTGCAGCCTTGGATCCCTGCTGGGGAGCGCCTGGCGCGTTCCCCTCTCCCCGGCTCCGGTGTCTGCGGTGAGACTGACCCTCGTAGTGCCGCGATAGAAGGGTCCTGTGCAGATCCTCCGCCAGGGCTTCCGGTGATGCGTGTCTCCTACGCCGCTGTTTCAGCAAGGCTGAGGTCTTTGGTTCCTGGCGCGGTCTCCTCAGATGCTGCCAGTGCTGGGTCTTCTTCCCGCCTGGCCTTGCTATGAGGGCCGGACAAGAGGCCCGGCTTGAGTGAGGCGCTGGAAGAATAGCGGGTCCTCAGGGGTGCCCGATAGTGGCGAAAAAAAGTTAGAAAATAGAAATTCTCCACCGGAAGGCTTGTGGATATTAGGGTTCTTCTTGTTTCTTCCTGACGAACCATAATAGCGGGTCATTTCTGCAAAAATGCGCTAGTCACCTGGACGAGCTCTGAAAGGCTGCTGCTTCCCGTTACGATGGCAAGCCACGCCCCCTCAAAGTTTTTTCATGTATGATAGACAGCATAAATGCTTCTTTTAGGGATTTCTCCACGTAATGTATTGCCCTTTTTTGCAGTAGAGCGCTGCTGACAGTGAGTGCATGTGTAACATGTATATATATATATAAATATAGATATATATATATAGTATATATATGTGTGTGTGCCGCAGCCCTGCCAGTGCACCCATGATTTGCATATGTTTTTTTCAGAAAGTGTTTTATTTTTGCAGAAACCATAGTTATATTTGGTGTATGTTGATTTAACTTATATGGGGAGGAAAGGTGCCTCCATTTTGATTATTTCTGCACCTGCCCACTCTCACAAGCTGTCATAAATAATTGCAGCTTGCCTGTTGTTTTTTTTTTATTTTTTTCCTCTCTGGATAAAGGAGGTCGGATTGACCCATGAGAGGCCTGAATGTGGCTTCTATTGAGAGGTAAAAGATAGTGTAGGACTTGGCCCATTTGAGAATCTACCGTGAAAAGACGTGGCAAACAAAACATCTTTTGACAAATATGTGAACTGAGAATCCTCCAAAGTTTTTTCATGTATGATAGACAGCATAAATGCTTCTTAAGAGGGATTTCCCACGTAAGTGGAATTGGAGCCCTGATTGGTTATCTAAATCACAATATGAGACAAATACAATCTAACTAAACTAATAACACAAACAAGTGGTACTGATCATGGTCTTTTATTGGACAACATTGAGTAAACATCCACATGGTAGGTAGAAAAGAGAGAATTGGGCAGAATGTTGATTCCCTTAAGAAGATGAGACTGGACAGCAAGCAAAACCTGCTACTAATAAATGCTGTTCTCTCAAGAAAATTGGGTAGTGTGAATCCCTAACCCACAAAACAAACGTCTTAACAATGTCCTCAGAAAATTGTGCTAGAAGGATACATGAAGCTGGTAAAGGCTGCAGAAGCATACCTAAAGACAAGTAGATGAACATTAATCCATGGATAGACAAATTGACTACAAATGGAGAAAAATTCCAGGACGATGGTACACTGTGGGCAGTCTTGTTAAAAATCACTCTATAGGCAATGTTCACACGGCGATAATGTGCGCTACAGTACAGCCACAGAATACACCTGGTGCTTTGGGATTCGGTCTGATATTGCATACACCTGCATTGTGGGGGGGCCGGCAGCCCGCCGGCCCCAATTAACAGTCATTCCTCGCAAGCTTGTATTCCGCCACAAGTAATTTGACATGTCACTTGATCCTCCCCGAGTGTACAATACAATCGTACTGTGCGAGCGGAGAGGAGCGTAATTCATAGTTCCTCTATGAGAACTATGGTTTTCCATTATTTCGGCGCGCATCCTCGCTCATATTAGAGTGCAAATACGACGCGAAATGCCTGCCGAAATTTGCCCAAAGGGGCCATTCAAACGGCGTTATGAGATATGATTTTGGATCCGTGTTTGATCCGAAAATCGCATCCCAAAATGATGCGTCGAATCGATTCCAACGTGTATGCAGCTGCAACCCTATAGTTAATAATAGTGGCTCTTCTGCGTCTTTCGACCAAGAATTGACAGTCTAATCCTGGGAGGTTATCCGAAAGAGGGAATGAGACACGGAATTGGTTGATCTCTCTCTGAACGCTCGATGCGTGTTTCAAGTTAAAAGCAATGTAAAATCACATTGCTAATTATTAGCTACCTGTTGGGTCCTTTGGGGGTCCCGACAGTATGACCAACACGTATCTAATCCATAGTGAACATACCCGTAAGAGGCCCACAAAAAAAAATCTGAAAGAACTGGAAAAAAAACCAGAGAACACAAAAGACACTGCAAACACCTTCTCTACATGTGATCCACTATGAGAAAAAACACTGAAAAAAATGATTTTCAAGTAAAGACAACCAAGAAGGAGAAACCCACAGTGCTTCTGGGAAATGTTTTATCGACAGATAAGATAAAGCAGTAAAACTTTTTAACCTCAAATAATTTTAGAAGGAAGCGTCACATGGCACAACAACCTCAAAACCTCACACCAACTGTAAGCATGATGGAGTTCACACATGGCTTAGGCTTCTTTGTCTGGCGTCAGAACTTGGGCACTTGGCAATCATGAAAGAACAGTCAAATTAAACTGTGAAGCAGAAGAACGTTGGGTGAAGCAATATGACAGTGACTAAAAAGCAAACAAGTAAATCATCTAAAAATGGCTAAAAAGAATATTTGTGGTTTTGGTACGGTAAAATCAGTGCAATCAAGAAAGACCTTTTATAGCTTGAAGAGGGTCAAAGTCAGCAACGAAAATAATAAAAAGGACAGGTGGACTGCAATACCCAGAAAGATAACCATAGGTTAGGGTTATTTATTTAGAGAAAGATGGCTTCAGGGGACATATAATATTGTTATAATATATTGGATGCATTACTAGAGAGTATAATATAAAAGTAATCAGTGACAAGGATATCTGGAGAAGGTCGTTGATCCAGGATTCATTCTATAGGAGTGAGGAATGCCTCTCCCTTAAAATGAGGACAATTGGCTTCTTCTACCTCATGGGGTTTTTTTGCCTTCCCTCTGGATCAACACTTTACACAACAGGATGAACTGGATGGACATCGTCCCTTTTTTCAGCTTACAAACTACATCACCTGCCACATTATTAGTAACAACCCTGTCCAACGCTCAATTAACACTTTAATTCTATCCACCAATCACATGGCAGGCAACTCAGTGCATTTAGGCATGTAGCCATGGTCAAGTACAATCGTCCTGCAGTTCAAACCGAGCATCAGTATGGGAAGAAAGGTTTATTTGGAGGCCTTTGAACGTGCATGGTTTTGGTGCCAAAGGGCTGGGTCGAGTATTTCAGAAACGGCTGATCTCCGGGATTTTCACGCACCAACCACTCTAGGGTTTACAAGAAAGGTGCCGAAAAAAGAAAAACATCCCGTGAGAGAGTCGCAGTCCTGTGGGCGAAATGCCTGTTGAGCCCCCAGAGGTTCAAAGGAAATTGCAGACTGGATTCGAGCTGATAGAAAGGCACAGTGACTCAATAGGCCACCCTTACAACCAAGGTAGGCAGAAGAGCGATCTCTGAACGGCACCAGTACGGCGAACTTTGGAGGCAAGATAGTGGCTAACAGCACAGAAGACCACACCGGGGTTCAACTCCTTACAGCTAAGAAACAGGAAACTGAGGCACAATTTGCCCAAGCTCATCAGAAATTGGACATTAGAAAGGATTGGAAAAACGTGCCTGGTCTGATGAGTCTCGATTTCACTGCGACATTCGGATGATAGGTCAGAAATTGGGCGCAACCATAACATGAAAGCATGGATCCAACCTGCCTTGTATCACCGGTTATTCAGGCTGTGGTTGGTGGTGTCATGTGTGGGAATATTCTTCTTGGCACTCTTATTGGGCCCCTTGGTACCATTGAGCCTCGTTGCAGAACACCTAGTTTGGAATCTAGCCACGAAGAATTGAGGCAGTTTCTGAAGGCAAAAGGGGGTCCAACCCGTTACTAGCATGGTGGTACCTAAATACAAGTGTGTCCGGTGAGTGTAAGTAACTATGTAAATGTACTAGACCTAACCTTATAGACATGCAGTTGCCAGTGTTGGACTAGGATGACGGGGTTCCCCCAGTGAAGTGGATTCTTGGAGTCCACCAGTGGAGCTGATTCTTTGGGTCCACCAGTAGAGTTGATTCTTGGGGCCCACCCTACACTCTCCCATACAAGACTGGACATACTGGAAGAGCACATGACTACTTGCTTTCTGCATCTTTCTCTTACTTTAATCCTGGAAAGGAAGCTCTCAGTACCTACCATGCATGGGCCCTTTGGGGTATAAATCATCGTCTGAATCCATTTGCTATTTATCACTCTTCAGAATTGTTTCACTGCTTAAGACTTAGAGTAATCATAAAATGTTTGGGGAAATGTTATTTCTGATAATCTCTCAGCATCTGTTTTCATCAATCAAGAGTTGTTCCAAACAGGATGGTCACCACAGGTCTCACTGACCACTGTGTTTTTAGGTAAGAGCATGCAAAATCATCTATAGTCTAAAAACTGGGTCCTGGTGGGCTCTTAAAGACACAGATTAGGTATGTTGTGGTAAAGTGTTGACATTTGTGGTCTTGAAAATTACCAGAAACCATTCTACTTAGTGATGAGATGCAGACATGGCCTGGGACCTGTTAAAGGATGGAACAAATGGATAAAATCCCTTTGAAAGGGACTTTTGAGAGAATGGTTTTGGAAATGTTTAAAGGTCTAAGATTTCTCATAATCGATAGCACTGAAAAGAGCTACTCTTTTTTGGATAAGGAAAACAAGTACAATTACAACAAAGTTATAGCGAGAGAAGTCCTCAAGTTCCTCCACACATCCACCCTCTGATTTTATCACATGGTATGTTATATGTATGGCAATATTTACATCTGACCCTATGTTAGTAAATAGCAACAAGCCATTGCAAGAAACTATGGAGATATAAGTTTTAGACAAGTAAATTTATGCAAGATGCAGGATTTTTCAGAGCTAGACCAACAATAATGAAGAGTGAATTGTCCAAATATTACCAAAATAATTTACTGCTGAAGTAGTGGTACTGACAAAAGAACAAGAATGCCTAAAAATAGAGAAAACAATATATTGGGCAGTAGATCCCCAGCTAGAAAAACAACAGGTTTGTAAAATGCAATTACCTTCCTAAAGTTCCCACAACACTTGTAAGCATCTAGCAGATTTTATTAACTAAGCATAAAACCTATCAGCAAATACCTAGTAAAAACAATTGACAAAAACACAAATTAATGAATCACTAATTCAAACAGAAGGAGAAGTTTATATATAATATTATATACATTTATACTATTATAATTCCTATGATTTGAAAGGTTTTTACCACAAAGGCATTACATGCTGGTTTATCTAGGTACAGCTTTATTAGTGGTGCTCAAAAGGGGCATGTCCTGATTTGTTTGAACTCATATTCATGTGACCCACAGACTTGACATCACCAGGCCTTTTCCCCTCAGTGTGCTCATTCTAGTCAATGGAGGTCTGTTTTAATGTAAAAAGCTATGGTAAGCTAAAACTTAGCTGAGTGGTTAGCACTTTGCCTTTCAGCATAGGGGTTCTAGGTTCAAATCCCTGGGAACCAAACATCGAGGAATTTTTTTTTTCTCAACGCACATAACCGAATTGAATTTTAAAACAAAAAAAAAATATTTGCACTGTTGACTGATTTATTAAGGAGCATAGAGAATAGAGCCTGAATGACATCGCCTGGGATTGAACACCTTAAACGCTTCGCATGAGTGTGTGTGATAACAAAGCAGGGAGGAGACTGCCCGTTACTGCCTGAGAAGATAAAGTTGATTTCTGACCATGAGTGGCCAGACAAGAACTCTATGTCCTCTGGTCAATCCCCTGAAGAAAGCTATACACTATAGAGATCACTAAGGGAGCAAGCTAAAACAAAAATGTAGAGAATTTTTTAATAAAGATGAATGGTGAAAAAGTTTAATATTTAATTTAGCAAGCTTCCCACATCAATTTTACTTTGGTGAGTAAAACCCCTTAAAGCCCTTTCAGAAATACTTTTCTTTGATGTGAGGCTGGTGTGCTGTAGCAATAGTGTTGTAGCAATATGTTTCACGCTTTTGTTTGGAAATATTTTATCCCTTAAAAGAATGCTTTTGTCAGAAAAGGGTATATAAGAGTTGTTAATCTAGCTCCTGCCTAAAAAATTTAAATTAAGCTCCTGGGGTCCTAATAACAAGATCAATAATAACATTAACAAAAAAAAAACTTAGACCTTGGTTCCTTGATTGCCAGGCTGCATCTCTCCACTCTGTTTCCATCTTCTGCTTCTGAACAGGGATTCACTGATACAGCAGATGATTGGCTGCAGCAATCACGTGCCTTAACTTACATCACCATCACCACCGAATGGTGCAATTAAATTAGTGGCACGTGAAAGCTGCAGGCCATACAGCAGCTATAGTCGATGACCCATGTTCGAGAAAATACTTTTGGGAAAGTATTTAAATACAAAATACTTAATGACAGAAGTATTTTAAATAAAAATACTAAATACTTTAATCCTGCCTATAAAAAACCCCCAAGCCTAACCCTCCTTTTAAAAAACCCCCCCTAAGCCTAACTGCCTAATAAACCCCCCTAACCCCTGCCTATAAAAGCCCCCTAAGCCTGCCTATCTAAAGACCCCCTAAGCCTGCCTATCTAAAGCCCTCCTAAGCCTGCCTATATAAAGCCCCCTAAGCCTGCATATATAGCTCATATAGCCCGCCTAAAGCTTGCCTACCTAGCCCCCTTAAGCCTGCCTATATAACTCCTATAGCCCACCTAAAGCTTGGCTACCTAGCCCCCTAAGCCTGCCTATCTACTTTTATGGGGCCCTATAACTAACTAAACCCTGCTTACCTACCTATATGGCTCCTATAGCCCACCTAACCCCTGTCTACCTGTATGGCTCCCTATAGCTACCTAAACCCTGCTTGCCTATATGGGGACTCTATTGCCTACCTAAACCTTGCCTATCTGAGGCCTCCTATAGCCAGGGGACCCCATATAGCCAGGGTGGCAGGTGCTGGAAAAGTCAGGATTCTAAGATATTTGTGTCTAAATCTGCAGGGACAAGTGGTCGGGAGATGTCATGATGGCGGACTGGACCGGATGCAGAACAAAAGGGGAAGTCAACGACTCGTCAGAGAAACGTCACCTGTGAGTCACAAGATGTAACTGCTCTGTAATCACATATGTCTGCAGAGCCTGTGTACACTGGTGTCTACCACTATATGGTTACTGTATGGTGGTTATATACAGTCTGCAGAGCCTGTGTACACTAGTATATACCACTATATGGTAACTATATGGCGGTACTATTGGTCTTTGTATACTGATCAGTAATCAGTGTTCGGGAAAATACTTTGGTATAGTATTTTAAATACAAAATACTTATGACTGAAGTATTTTAAATACAAATACTAAATACTTTAATCCCAAAGTATTTTAAATAAAAATACTAAATACTACTTCAAAAGTATTTTCAAATACTAAAATACTTAAAAAAATTTAAACAAAAAATGTAATAAAAACAAAAAATGGATCAGAGGTCCTTTAGCCCACTAGGATTAGCATCTACCCTGCAGATATGTCAGTGGCCAGGATTCATTGTATGCGACTCCTATAGAAGATGTCTGTCACATGGAGGAGAGGATGCTACAGTAAAGAGAAACATCCAGGTACCTTCCTTTAGTTACTATGCCTATTAATGTCAGGCATTTGGGGATATTAATTTAGTTTCAGTAACTCCATGTGCTTCACATTAATAGCAGTTAACTCCATCATGTCCCTCATATTAACCCCTGTGTGCCCTATATAAGGGTTACTAATATGTGAGACACATGGGGGGTACTAATAAAGGACCTTAATTATGAAGATACCTAATTATTACCTCCATGTCTCTCACATATCAGTAACTCTTTTTTGAGGCACACAGGGGGTTGTGAGGGACATGATGGGGTTAACTGCTATTACTCTGAGGCACATGGAGTTACTAAGCTGTAATGCACATGACCAGACTTTTTCTCTGCAATGGTGGATCCCCCCCCCCCCCCCTCGGCTTATACTCGAGACAATACGTTTTCCCAGTTTTTTGTGGTAAAATTAGGGGCCTCGGTTTATATCCGGGTCAGCTTATACTCGAGTATATACGGTAATTTTACGGAATGGATTACGCGATCAGGATGATTAAAAACTAAAAATAAATCACGCTTCACTACAAGGAGACTTGCGTTGAGGGAACGCGCTGGAAGTTTCCCTCCTCTCGTCGCACCTCGCACAACATACGAGAAACGAGAGTGATGACGTGACTCGCGCTTTTGTTTTTTTTTAAGTGCGGTTGGCGGGTTATTTAAATTACAATATTTGTTTTGAATTTAAAAAGTAATTAAAATACTTAAAATACTTCCTAAAGTATTTTAATTACAAATACAAAATACTGAATAAAAAATTATTTTGATTACAAAATACAAAATACTGACAAGTATTTTAAATACTATTTTAATTACTTGTTTTTTAAAATTTACTCCCGAACCCCTGTGAGTAAATGTGTAGGGGTATTATTCAGTCACTTTGTGGTGGTTTAATTTTGTGGTCTTGTTTGGCGGTATTATCAGGTTCCTATGTAGTAGTGTTATTGGTAATATTGGTTTTGGTATAGTGGGATTTGTTTGGTAGCAGTATGATGGTGATATGTATGGTGAGGTATTTGCCCCTTGTCTTATCTAACAGTATGTCCTGGAACATATTCGGGGTCGGGGAGGGGTGGGGGGGCCCATTCAAAAGTTTGCTTTGGGGCCCTGGCTTCTCTAGTTACGCCCCTGGTTAGTATGTATATAGATATTGATGTATTTTTTATAGATTTGTAGCCATATCAAATTGTTGGTGCCATCTTATATAGCAGAGGGCCATTTAGGCAACCTCAGACATCCGGGCTCAGGTGTGACTGCTACCTTTACACCCACTAAACATATGTCCTTATCAAAACTTAGAAATAAGATGTTGGAAAGGGTTTTCACATTTTAGTGTCCTGCTGTTGGGTCTGCTGTAGCTAGAACTGCTGCTATCACATTAACAATCTGCATTTATTTTTTTTATTTTTTTTCTAAACATTTATAGGCAATATGGAAAAACTCAATGAACACAGCATACTGGACTTGCTGCAAGTGCAGCATGCCCTAGAAACACTGTAAAAAGCATGTAACATTTGAGCAATGCATTTATTTCAGTTTGAACACAGGCTCAAATATATTACATGTGCATATTCTGGTGAAATGCAGTAAGAATCTGGCAACTCATGTTTATTTCCTACACTTATTATAGTGAGAAATGAGAAGCCAGTGCCATTTAATATTTCACCGAAAATTGTGCTAAAATAACTTTTCAACAATGAGTCACTTAGATTAGTTTCCTGTTGAACAACTATCACAAGAACAGGACGACCATGTCCATTAGTCAACCATACGATAAGACCCAATTCCCCTTCAAAGATGATTGCAGAATGTAGCAATTGAGCAGATGACTTTATTTTTTTTTTTAACAACAGTGGCACAAACTCTTTATGGTTATAACTATATAAAGTGGCGCTATAAGCTTGGCACCTGCTCACCTTCCACCATTATCTTGCAATGGCAACAATATAGTACATTTGAAGAACACAGTCCATCTTGACTTGAATAATTTAAAAATATGTTCACACCATAGACTTTAATGGCATATCACTAGAATATACCATCAAAGTCTGACTGGTCCCACCTCAGGGACCTGCATCTATCTCAGGAACAGGCTACCAAAAGTTATGATTCAGAATGAAGAGCCAGTCTTGCTTGCTTGTTCATTCTGAACTGTAACTTTTGAGGGCCCGTGAGATAGGTGCGGGTCCCTTAGGTGGGAATGGAAAGTCGTGCACAAGCGTGAGCATCTCTCCGTTCTGAACCAAAACTTTTGAGGACCTGCTTCTGAGATAGTTGCTGGTCCCTGAAATGGGTCCAGTCAGACTTTGATGGCATATTATAGTGGTATGCCGTTAAAGTCTATAGTGGGAACACCCCTTTATCTTCATCTTACAATACACCATGTACCAGCTGTACTATTACTGTGCACAGAATAGTGACAATTCTTACTTGCCTTTTGGGCTAACTTCCAACTTCCACCAGTCCAATAGCTTTATTGGACTGAAAGTCATAGGTCTGTTACAGTCCACAGGAAAGCCAGTCTCTCCCCTTCTTCTAGTTACACTCTTAGGCCTCGTTCACACGGCTTATATCGGAACGGATTTACGATCGTAAATACGGCGGCAAATCCATCCCGAAATAAGCCGTGTGAACGAGACCTTAGGGCGCGTCCCCACGGCACAGGACAAATACCGGTCACTTTCTCCGACCAGTATTAGTCCGGTTTTTGTGCTGTGCACAAGGCCCCGGGGGGCGGCTTTTCTCCGCAATGAGACCTCCCCCTTCCCATTGACATGTTCATATTCCATCCGAAAACCGGACGGAAGAACGAACATGTACTATGTTTTTCGCGCCGCTGGGGGGAAAACCCGTGCAGTGGGGACTGCTGCACGGGTTTTCCATAGCGGCCCATGTAAAAGTTTGCGCCCGGTTTTTCAGACGGTTTACAAAACCGCCAACCGCCTGAAAAAATGGCCACAAACCGGTGCCGTGGTGACAGAAGCACAGGAGCTTGTTTATGTTTCTTGTTGACAAACTTTAACCCTTTAGAGCTCTGTAACCTTGTGTACTACAGTTTCTAATCTCTTGCACAGAATAGTGACAATTCTTACTTTATTGGACTGAAAGTCATAGGTCTGTTGCAGTCCACAGGAAAACCAGTCTCTCCCCTTTTTCTAGTTATACTCTTACTCAGTGCAGAAGTCTTACACAGGCCACATTTACCCAGCTGTGACTCTTCACAAGGATGGCAGTTCACACAGTTCTGTATTTTGCTGCCCACAGTGCTTATATCCCACGCAGATCACAGCACTTCAGCTATGGCTTCTTTTTCGGGCCACCATTCCAGGCTTGTGTAAAGTGTGTGGCACGGTGTTTCTATGGACATCCGTGATCTCACTATTACGGAGCATACGAGCCACCTCCACTGCCCTGTTTGTCACGCCAGAACTGATAGACCTTGTGATGAGCCTAGACGTCCACCTCTTGACTTTTGAACAAATGGTCAGACTTTATTTCGTATTTTTCCAGCTGTCATGGCCTCACATGATGCAGTTTGGCAATTTTCTTCTCCCAGAGGCCGCTATCGATGAGCTGGATGATGCTGTTTCTCTTTTCTTGGAAAATATCTTCTTCATTGCTGCTCCCCAATTTGAACCAGTGACTTTTCGCTTGGAATTCAACCTAATAATACACTGAGATACACTAAGTACATAAGATAAAGGGGTAGAACAATTATTGCCTATTTACCCTACTTAATATATTTGTATATAAAGTATACAGTATATTTGTTATTGAGGCAGAATGTGCCATCTGTCCCTTTTTTTTGCCTATCATCACAGCTAGACAGATCTTATCTCCTGCTTGTGTACAAACTTCCCTATTACCAAATTCTCTTGATCAGCAGCCCCTGGTGGAATGGTGATGTCTCTTCCTGCTGTGTCTTATCAGTAGCACAGGAGATTGTTTATGTTTCTTGCTGACAAACTTTAACCCCTTTAAACCTGTAGCCTTGGTCTTACTTTTCTAATCTCTTCAGTCATTTCACTGTAGCGTTCAGTAGGAATGCAGAACTAAAAATGCAATTCTGCTAAGATCAAACCAAAAGCCTAACAGCCTGAATAATACACCACCGGCCAAATTTTTTTAGGTCACCTGTCCAACTGCTGTTAACATTAATTTCTTTTCAGCCAATCACATGGCGGGGAACCCCGTGCATTTAGGGTGTAGAATGGGCAAAACAATCTCCTGCAGTTCAAACCGAGCTCAGTATGGGGAAAAAAGGTGTTTGATGCCTTTGAACTGGCATGGTTGTTGGGGCCGAAGGGTGGTTAGTAATTTTAGAAAAGCTGATCTCCTGGATTTTCACGCACAACCATCTCTAGGGGTTTTAAAAGAAGGTCCCAAAAAGAAAAAAATCAGTGAGCGGGGTCCTGTGGGCGGGAAATGCCTTGTTGATGTCAAGGCAAGGAGAATGGGCAATGTTCGAGGATAAAAGGCAACAGTGATCAATACCACCCGTTACAACCAAGGTGGGCAAAAAAGGCATTCTAAACGACAGAGGGCGAACTTTGAGGCGAGGGGCTCCCGCAGCGGGAAACCAAAACGGGGCCACTCCTTTCAGCTAAGAACAGGAAACTGAGGTCCATTTGCCCAAGTCTCGAAATTGACAGTAGAAGGGGGGAAAAACTTTGCCTGGTCTGAGATCTCGATTTCTGCTGCGACATTCGGATGGAGGGTCAAAATTTTGGCTCAACAACATGAAAGCATGGACCCATCCCCCCTTGTATCAACGGTTCGGCTGGTGGGGTGGGTCATGGTGGGGGGAAATATTTTTTTGGGCATCTTTGGGCCCTTGGACCAATTGAGCATCGTTGCAACCCTTGTTGAATCTACCACGAAGAATTGGGCAGTTCTGAAGCAAAAGGGGGTCCAACCCGTTACTAGCGGGGTTACCTAATAAAGGGGGGGTGAGTTACATCCCATAATGAGGAAAGCCCAAAACAGTAGGGGGGGAGGGGGCTGCTTTTTAAATTCCCTTTGCGGGAGCCCGTCAGCAGAGAACTTTCCCCTAAAGAGACGCATACATGAAATGAGCGGAGCCTCTTCAACGATTTTGCCCATGTGACCCCTCGATTTTTATGGGGGACTCCCTAACTAGGACAGGATTAATATTTCCATTTTTATTGCAGATGGGGGAACTCATGGTAAAAAACATGTGGATTTTTCCCCCAAAATTTTTTGACTACAGGCCCCCCAACCCGGGGTTTTTGGGGAGAAACTTTTTTACCCATAGAGTGGATCGGCCCAAGCATAAAAACTCAGGGTGACATGTCTGAAAAGTGGCGTATCTATGCCAGTTTTAGGCGCATTAAATCAGTGTAAAGTGCACCTGAAAAAATCCGATACTTTCTAAAAATTGGGGTCAGGGAACCCTTTCAAGATTACTTAATGCACCCAAAAAGGGAAAATGTATCAGAAAAGGGGCATTGTATCAAAAAAAGGGGGCGTAAATCAAAAAAGGGGGCATCGTAAAAAAAAGGGGGGCCCTCGAAAAAAAAGGGGCTCGTATCAAAAAAGGGGGATCATTTTCAAAAAAAAGGGGCTAGTATAAAAAAGGGGGCATCGTATAAAAAAAAAGGGGGATTGTATCAAAAAAAAGGGGCATTTTTCAAAAAAGGGAATGTATCAAAAAGGGGGGCATGTATCAAAAAAAGGCCCCATTGCATCAAAAAAAGGGGGCCCTGCTCAAACTTTGGGACATAGCATTTTTTGGTATTATGGTATACGTCATCGGGGTCTTGCCCGATGGGGCCTAACATATGTAAAGGGGCTTCAAAAGGCCATTTACGACGGGGGGGCACAGTGCATCATATTTAGGCGCATTACAAAGTTCATTCCCGCCGTTTAATGCGCCTAGTTTTTGGGGTACGACAGTCCATTTACAACAAGAATATGGCGAAAAAGTGTTTTGCCCCCAAAATAGAACAAAAAAATGGCGTTGGCGTGTTGGGGACACCGCCCCCAGTGCCTAGACGATGAACGGTTGTTCACAAATTTTCCTCTACAGGAGCCCTTTTTTTTTAAGCTGTTTTTTCGGGCACGGGGAAAAAAGGGCATTGATGATCTTCGGGGGGGGCCAATTTGGGGGGGGGGGGGGGGGGGGGGGCCAAAATTTTAAGGGGGATTTTCTTCTCCCAATCTAAAAATTCGGTTTGCTCCTTAACCTTTCGCTAGAGAGCAATGTTTAGACTTTTTAGAGGTAAAGTTTAAAATTCTCACATGTTGGGGAAAAAGGGTTTTTGCTAATAAGATTTTATTTTTTCAATTTTCCCAATTTCGTCCAAAACCTTTGAGTCAGCGGGCGGGGTTAAAAAAAAACCCACTACGCGGGGACATGAAAATAGTTTTTTTCTCCTTTCGCTTCAGTTAGCGATTGAAGTCTATCTTTTGCTGCAAGAAAATTGTTAAGAATGCGGGGGGTCAGGGGGCTCCAAACATTAAGCATTCTTTTTTTTTTAGATAAGCGACTTTGAAGAAAAAAACGGGAAAACAGACCCTTTTTGTATTACACAAAGGGCTTCCCCTTTAAGGGCACCAACGTGGAGTTTACTCTTTCTAAATTTCAATAGCAGAATATGGAGCTTGTCCAAATAATTTCACACAAATTGAGCAAGGATGAGATCTACATTGACAGAGAGGTTTCCCAAAAAAGGGTAAAAAGTTTTTTCCCAAAATTGAAACAAACCCGACGGCGATTTTTTTAATTCTCAAATGGGGCTTTTAAAACCCCCGTTGATGGGAGGTGGCCCTTGAGATAATATTGATGTTCCTTTATTAGATTTTATTGTATGAAAAAAATACTTTTTCCCACTCGCGATGCCCTTTCATTTTTTTCTTTAAAGAAGCTTCAATTTCCTCTTTTTTCACAAGTCATTGGAAATAAAAATTTGACCCCTTACCGACATTTGCTGTATATTTACCATCAATCAGGAAGGAAAAATATGGCACAGGTTTTTCCTGCTGGGGACAGGGTTTTAAAAAAAACTCCCCGGCTACTTTAAACCCTTGAAATGGGCCCCTGTAAACACAAAATTTCAGCATCTACATGATGAGAACATGTGGCCACGGTTTATTGTGGCCCCCCAAAACACGGGGTTTTCCAACTGTTTTGGCATGGCAGCCCCGGGGCCAAAAAAAAGGTCTCCATTGCTGCTACCTTACTACTCCTATTATGCCATGAGAAATTCACAGCACACCATCAAAAAAAGCTTTAGGGGGTGATGAAATTTTAAAACAGATATACAGGAAATTTTCCCCTAGTTTTAACATAAATTGGGGGATTATCAAAAAAGAACAATTCTTCCAAGGGAACCAAAATTTTAGAGAACTTTTCGGGTCAAGGGGAAACCTTCCTCAGTCAAACATCTGGATGGTGAAAGTGGGCATTGACGTAGCGACTGGAGAAAGCTGGTGACTTGGAATGTATTGTTCTCTTTGATATACTTAAGTTACACTGGAGAAATGTCTGTCATATCTGTCTTATTAAATCATCACCTTTAAAGCAATTTTGATGATGTGCCGTGAATTTCTCATAGCAGTACGTTCAGGATTGGTGATCCTTTCATGTGCACCCAAGGACTATCCTTCACATTAAGGAGTGCTACATCTTCTCTGTTTCTGTTACTACTCCTATTAGTAAATTGAGGATTTGTTAAAACCAATAGAGGGCGCAGTGAGCTTCCCAGCTCCTTTCCCATAATGCTTTGTGATATGCAGATGCTTAGTAGTGGGCTAAAAGGCAATCAAAACACTACACACCTTAACTGGTGCTCTCCATAAGGAGAGATGTTCCCCTTCTCTCAGCCACTCATTGCCTCCCACCCAGTCAAGCCAGTATCGCTCTGCTCTACACTGATGAGGGGCAAAACCCCGAAACGGCGCATGTAGATGAGCGATATTGGCTTGACTAATATTCCTTTTTGCTTCTCAAAGATTCAGTGAATCAGAAGTAAATTGAGGATTTGTTAAAACCAATAGAGGGCGCAGTGAGCTTCCCAGCTCCTTTCTCATAATGCCTTGTGATACTCCTATTATAGCAGAATGTAATTAGAGAGGCATAAATAGATCATTATGCTACTCTGCAGACTAGTGAACAAGCGATTTCACCCCTTAGTGGTGAAGTAGCCTGCAGGGACTAAGGGTATGCTCACACGATGTACTGCGGCGCGAACAGTGTGTTTCAGGAGCTCGTACACCTGTGGCGCGGGGGGACCAGCAGCCCGCCGGCCCCATAGACATGTCACTTATCTCCCCACGCGTACAATACGATCGTATTGTACGAATGGGGAGAGGAGCCGTAATCTATAACTCTCTATGAGAGCTACGGATTACTGTAATTATGGGGTGCATTTCCCCATGTATTAAGCACAGTACGCCACGAAATATGTGGCGATATGCACCCCAAAATAAGCCGTGTGAACATATCCTAAAAGTGCAAGTAAAATAAAAAAAAAGTTTTCAAAACTATATATACACATATATATTAAAAGTTCAAAACACCCACCTTTTACCATTTTACAAATGAAAAAATAAAAAGTTAAACATAATTGGTATCACCATGTCCAAAAATGTCCAACATATTAAAATGTGACATTACTTACCCCATATAGTGAACACCAGAAACAAAAGTTGGCCAACATCAAAACTGATTGCATTTATTGGTCAGTTCATGTCTCCAAAAACTAAAAATACAATATTGTCATAAAGTCATATGTATTTCATAATGGTACCGATAAAAACCACACTCCAGCCTAGAAAAGACAATACCCCACAGAGTCCTTAGGCAAAAAAAATAAAAAGTTATCGGTTTCAAAAAATACATTTTAACCTTAAAAAAAAAAAGCAGTAAAACATAACGAAACTCTACAGGTTTATAATGCTGAAATAGTACTGACCCACAGAATCCAGATAACATGTCCTCTACACTGCAAAGTGACTTCCATGAAAACGAAACCCTCCTAAAAAATGGTGCAATTGCTTGTCACTTTTCCATTCCACCCTACAAAGAAATTATTTTTGGTTTCTCACTACATGGATGGTACAGTAAATGGTACCATTAAAGAAGTATATCTTGCCCTGCAAAAAACAAGCCTTAATATTTCTATGTAGATGAAAATAAAAGTTATGGCTCTTGGAAGGTGGGGAGGAAAAAATGTATGCAATGTAACCAAATGCAATTTTCAGCCACACTGCACTCTCACTAACTCTTCCAGACCCCGGAAGAATAGACAAGTCTCCAAGGGGCCATACTTGTTCGGGGCTGGGATGATGTAGGCTCAGAAATTGTGCATGCAGCATATGTGTTAGATTTGGCTGTCATATAAAGTCGAGCTTCTGCTTAAGCAGCCAGGAATGGAGCCAACTCTGATCCTGAACATTTGATCCCCTAGATGTCAGGTTCAGTAGTTTCTGTGTCATCTAGGTGATTGACAGAGGGAGGGCGTTCCTCTGTCACCCATAAACATCCCTGCAACACGATTGTGGGATGGCCTTAGTTGCCATGGCAGAAATAAGCCAAATAATGGGCTCCTGGTCTGCCATGCACCAATTCCAATTGGAATCCAATAGGCTTCCTGTCATAGGTACAGTATTATACACAGAAAAACAGTAATGTATTGCTATGTGTTATAAAAATGATCAAGCGATCACACTGTATTTAGTTTAAAAAAGTCACAAAATAGGAATTATCGTGCCCGCAACAATATAATCCATAAAGTCATTGTATTATTTCATCTCAACTGTGAATGCTGCAAAAAAATAAAAACCGTGCCAGAATGACCTTTTTCCCATCTATCTTCACGTAAAAACAGAATTAAGACTAATGAAAACTATTTTTGTACTGCAACATGATATGAAGGAAAACATCACCTTAGTGAAGTAAATAACCCTCACACAGCTCCATCGCCAAAAAAGTTTGTGCCAAAGTGGCAATTATGATTTATGGTTTGATGAGGAGCCTGTGGAAAGAGGAGGGGCCTTAAAACTAAAGAGTGTGGTCTATGAAAAGGGGCAACAAACTCAGCAATAGCCCCGACAAAACTAGTCACACCTCTGTTGGTGATTTAGATCATTATGGCAAACACCCGTTGAATCCAGGAAACATTGAAATCTAAAAAAAAAATGCAGCCTCAAACCTAGGGCCTTTCATTTTAAGGGATCACAGAATTCTGAAGTTACAGTTGTTGTTCACACCTTTTCATATAGACTAAGGCCCGGATCACTTCTGTGTTGGAAATTCTGCTCCAAATTTCTGTCGCAGATTCAAAAACTATGTAAAGAATAGCAAAGCATATAGCGCTACTTTTTCTGTTCAAATGACAGACACCATTTTGCTACAACACTGAACAGTTCTGCACAGAGGAATCCATCTCCAGCCATCACCCAGCCTGAAGCGGTGACCTCTGAGGTCCATGTGCTGGCCATGCTGACACTCCCCTCCTCCATAAGACAGGCTGAGGACCCACCTGCAACCTGCGCCATCTGTCTAGTGGACTATGAAATTGGGGAGCAAGTCAGCCAGATTGAGTGCTCCCACTTTTTCCACACCTCCTGCATAGCCAGATGGCTCCAGGACAAGAATGCCTGTCCTCTCTGCAGGCATGTTACTGGGTACTCAGGAACACAATTCCTCCCTGCATACCTAGAAGACATTGGGGAGATACTTGTGGTCACCAACAACCCCATGTTGCGCCATCAGCCTCCATTTGTGGTGTTTGCGTTTGACAAGTGGAGAAACCTCGTGTTCCATTGAGGTGATGAGATATATTGCCAACAGCGACCCTGGAAGAGTGAGTATTTTACTTTACAATCCAGTTCTGAATGATTTCTATGAATTATGCAGCCATGTGATTTGGTAGAAGAGGTCACAAATAATGTCTGCATGTGGTTTATAGGAACATCAGTGAGACACCTGCATTGGACATAAAAGGCTGCGTCCAAATGAAAGGGCTACAAAAGCCCCGGGGTGACCACAGGGTCACAACCATCGGAAACTGGTCGCCCTATTCTCGGGTTGAAAGAATTAAAATTGTAAAGGGGGCTTTTGTGCAGCAAAAAATCTAAAGGGGATGCTTGTTTTGCAAGCGGGGGGTGGAAAACAGGGGGTTTGCAAGCAGGGTTGCAAGACGCACTTTTACCCCCCAAATAGCCAAAAGGGTAAGCATTTTTGATATTTTTAAATATTTTCACTTTTCGGGACGATAAACTAAAAAACCTCTTAATCCTATTTGTTGTAAGGTTTAATTTTTTTCCAAAAAAAACCTCAAATTCTGGAATAAAGACGTAAAACTTCAAGGGGTATTCACATTTTATTAACCCCTTTAAACGACCTTAGACGTATCCATACGCCCAGGGGGTTTTGGGGGGGGTTAAACCGCACCTGGACTTTTGGATACCCTAAGGACGCGCGAACCCTAAAGCAATTCGCGCAACCCGGGCGGGGGGTCCACTGTTATATTCCCCGCTGACATCCCGCAGCTGGGCCCCCGGGACCCCCGGATCGCCCCGGGGGGGGGGGGGCGGTTAACCCAAAATTATCGCGACGATGGGCTCGAAATAACTAAGGTAACCAGGGGGAGACCCGCTCCTCCTGCGTCTCTGTCGGCGGAAAGCAGGGGAAAAGGGAACGCTCGATCCGTGCAGCCCTCCCTCTGACAACAGCATGGGGGGCACAGAATTGCCCCCGGGGTTGTCTGGGGGACGTCCCCAAATGGCCCGGGCCGTCCCCTGGGGGAAAGGCCCCGGCATCTTTACTGACAGTTGCCCATGGGAACCATTCAAAGCAACAAAGCTTGAAACTGTTTCCCCAATTTGAATGAGAGATCTAAATATTCTCATTAAAATCCCCTAGGGGGAAAAAAGAAAATAAAAATGTGAAAAAGTGAAAAAAAAAAAAAAAAAGAAAAAACAAGTAAAACAAAACACCAAAAATAAAAAAAAAATAAAAAAACACCCCCCTTTTTTCCCCTTTAAAAAAACGCCAATCCCCCCCAAAAAAAAGATCAAAAAAAAATAAAGTCCCCAAAATTTTTGGGTATCGCCGCTGCGTAACGCCGCCCTATAAACCCTGTCTTTTTTTAATTTTAACCCGTAGGGTGAACCCGTAAAAAAAAAAAAAACAATCAAAAAAATTAAAATTATTGTTCCTCCCAAAAGAAATTTTTAAAATGGAAAAAAAAGCGATAAAAAAATTTGGGTCCCAAAATTAAAAACGTCATTCCCATCCCGCAAAAGAAAATTTCCATAAAACACTCTGTATACGGAAAAATAAAAAATGTATAGCTCTCAGAAGATAGCGATCAAAAATTATTTTTTAAACCATTTAAAACATTTTTCTTTTTTTTTTAAAGGGCATAAACCCATAAAAAAAACTATATAAAATAGGGTATCCCCATAATCGAACCCCCAAAGATAAAGCAACTATCAGGGATACTGAAAAGGGTGACCCCCTTTTAAAAAAATAAAAATAAAAAACACACTTGTTGGCCTATTTTTCTTAAACCCCGGGGCCCTCCAAAAAAGGGATTTAAAAGCGTTAAAAAAGCCTTTTTCCCCCCCAAAAAATGAATACTAAAAAAAACGTCAACTAATTTTCGCAAAAAACAAGCCCCTACACAGCCCAACCAAAAAAAAAATTTAAAATTTTGGGCCTTCTAGCCCAGGGCGATGCAAAAACGTTTTTTCGGGTTGAATAAAAGTTTTTTATTGTAAAAAACCAGAAAAAACCCCAAAAAAAAAATATAAAAAATTGGGTATGGGTTGTAATCGTTGACGGGATGAAAAAAAAAAAGCAAACCTTCCTTTTAAACCCGGGGAAAAGTGAGGGCTAAAAAAAAAAATAAAAAAAAAAAAAATTTCCAAATTCGTTTTTTTTGTTCAAAACATCTCAGAAAAATTTAAAAAAAAAATTAACCATGGGCACAAATGCACCCCAAATTTGGTCCCAAAAAAAACTTCAACTCATTCCGCAAAAAACAAAGCCCAACACACTCTGCACACAGCAAAATAAAAAATTTAAAGGTGCAAATAACAAAAAAAAAAAGTTTTTTTTTTATAACGTTTTTTTTTCTACTGTGTAAAAGTAATAAAACAAAAAAACTAAAAAAAAATCTATATCTTTTGAAATTGAAACCGACCCCCAAAAGAAAATTTATCACATCATTTACACTGCACGGCGAATGCTGAAAAATTAAAACTCAAAAAAAAATTTCCCGAACGCTTTTTCCCCCCCCCCTTTTTCCCATTGCCCAATCCCTAAAAAAAAAACAAATGGAACACCTGTGCTTTCCAAAATGCACATTAAAAACCCCTAGATGATTTCCCTAAAGGGTGTTGAAACCAAAATTTTCCTGCTCCCTTTGGGGGCCTTTGCAAATGCGAAAAGGGCCCCCCAAAAAATCTGCGTTCCAAAACCCAAATAGGCACCCCTCCCTTTTTACGCCCCCCAATGCCCCAAACTTCAGTTTACACCCCCTTGGGGGGTATTTGCCAAACTTGGAAAAAAAATTGTTTAAACCCTAGGTTTCGGGGTTCTTTTTTCCAGATTCCTTTATATATAAACATTTAAAAGCAAAAAAATTGCAATTATTAAAAAAAAAAATTTTTTTTTCAATTTTCAAAAGCCTTATCAAAAAAAAATTTTTGAAACCTTTGGGGTCTATATACCAATGCACCCCGGGAAATTATTTTTTCTTTAAAGGGGGAAAATTTTCCCCAATATGGGGTCAATTTTGGGGGGGTTTTTTATTAATTTTTTAGCACCTTGGGGTGTCCCCAAAAACCTGAAATGGCGCCTAAAAAAAAATCGTATTGAAAATGAGACCCCAAAAGAAATAGAAGGTGCTCCTCCTATTCTGGGGCTTAGGGTTTTACCCCTTAAAATGCACTAGGGCCATTTTTTTTGGGGGATTTTTATAAAAACGGAAAAAAACCGGGGGAAATTTGATTTTTAAGTTGCATTTCCCTTTATCACTTTTACCGTTTTTCCATGAAAAATGGATAAATTTTTAAAAATCTGCAAAAAAAATTAAAATTTTAAATTTCACCTCCACTTTTTTTTAATTTCTGTGAAATATCTGAATTTTTACAAACTTCCTAAATATTTGCTGTACAATACTTAAGGGGTCTAGGTTTTTTTAAGGGATCATTTAGGGGGTATCTAACATGCAGGCCCCTCAAAGCCACGCCCAAACGGGAAGTGGTCCCTAAAAAAATGAAAATTTGCAAAATTTTCTTGAAAATTAGAAATTACAACAAAATTTTTCTAAGCCCCTTTTTTCCCGTAAAAAAAAAAAAAAAACATTTAAAAAATATGCCAACCTATAGGGACATATGGAAATGCTATTTTATAAAATTTTGTGGGGGAAAAATTATTTTGTCTTGCACGCAAAATTTTTTGCAACTTTCAAAATCGAAAATTTTTTTCCCAAATTTTCATGAATTTTGATATTTTTTTCACAAACAAAAAAAGGTTTGTATGGAAAAAAATTTTCAAACAAAATTAAAGCACAATGTTCACGAAAAACAATCTCTAAATCACTTTAATGGGTAAATTTAAAAAATTTAATTCTCACAAAAATTTTTGACACATGCCCAATTTAAAAAATAGGCTTTGTCGGGAAAGGTCAAAACGGCTGGGCCCTTTAAGGGGGTTAAATTGAAAGACATTTTTTCCTGGGATTTATTTTTACTGTGTGTTTCGGAAAGGGGAATTAAACTTCGGGGATTCCATAAAATGCTAAAATTTAAGGGGATTGCAGCAAAATGTGTCCCCTTTCCCACATTTTTTCCCCTGTAAAGCTGCGCTCATTGTCGGGGAAACTGCAGGACGGCCCCCTTTCCCAAGTGAAAAGGGCCAACACCCTTTCCCCTTTCAGAGCTAAAATGCCCCCTAAAAGTGCAAATAATGGACCTGGGACGACATAAAAGGGTGATGACATTTTCTAGCAAGATCCTATCATTTTAAAAGAGATATAAATACCATTTTTTTTAAAATAACCCCTTTAAAAAAAACTCCATTATTTTTGGAAAAAAAACTCAAAAAAATGTCAAATTTCTCTGAATAAACGAGAACTACTTTTGGGCCCCAAATTTGATTTTTGTTCCCTAAAACCCTCTGAGGCGCCGGGAAATTCCAATTCTTTAACGTTTTTTCCCCTTTCTCTTAGAACACAAACAGATCCCAATGATCCCAGAAAGAAATGCACACATTAGAAAGGGGATCATCACTTGGGAAAGAACCTCCAAAAAAAACCAGCAAGGTTTAAAGGGGAAACCTGGTGGTAAATAAGGGAACCATCATCCACCTGAAGAAACCCCCACACATCCTCAAAGTGATCAGGAGATCCCACCGGTTGGGCAAAAGGGGCACCCCGGGGCTATAAGACATCAGGCGCTGCCACCAGCCTCCATTTACAGCTCATATTCTACATGATTGGAGGAACCTTACCTTTCCTGAAAGTAACATTGAGCAGGATTCACTGATTATACCAATAAATAAGGTCTCACACTCACATTATATTGTGCACTGTCATCCGTGATCAAGTACTGTACGTGTGCATAAAGTACGAAAATGCCCCTAGAAATCCTCTCCCCCCAAAGATAATGTCTTTATACAACTTTTAAAAAAATTCTGTCACCCTAAATTGACATGATTGGGGTTAGGCCCCGTCTACACGCAAGATTAGAAAATCTGACTTGTAGTCTCCACAATTTCAAGTTTTTCCAAACCAAATTTTAAAATCGATTTTTTTCTTCACATTTTAAATTTGGGGAAAACTTTTAAAAATGACTTTTTGTAAATTTGGGATGGCAAAAAAAGGACTATTAAGTTTTGTTGTATTTTTTTTTTGGGGATTAAAGTAAAAAAAACCCCCAAAAAAGGCATTTAAAAAAGAAACTGTTTTCCCAAAAACAGACTGAAAAACCAAATCCGAAAACCATGACCATAAACGCGCCAAAAAACAAGTGTAAAACACTGTTCAAATACTCTGCCGAAAAATGTTATCATTTTCCATGTGAACGCAGCCTTAGTTGTCAAGTTCGGAAATTAGATTAAATTAAACTTTTTTTTCTACCCCTATCCATTAGATGTCTCCATCCCCAAAAAAAAGGGGAATTTCAGCGTAAAAAAAGCTGAAGAGCTTAGAGAAAACACCCACACCAGTCAGTCTGGGGCATAAATATAAATTTAAAAACAGAAAGTTACAACTTTTATATATCTTTTTGGGGAACATATTTAAAAATCCCCACTAATGAAATTTGGGTAATTGGGTGTTTGCTAAGGCCCGATTTATTTGCATCTACAAAAATATAAAATTTGGCATTGCTATAAAAGAAAATTCCCCTTTTTGTATCCTCCCCGGAACTTTTTTTGAAGGGTTCTTGGTTTCTCGCAAGCAGTAGCTGTTCTAAGCAGAACACATCCCCCTGGGCCCGAGGGGCCCCCCCCCAAACCTCTCCTTGGGGCTCTCGGGAAAGCAAAGGGCTGTATGTAATTAAAACCTCATACATACATGATTGTTTTTATCTCACGCAACCTACCTTCCTTGGTCTGACTGAAACCTGGGTGAAACCCCCCCCCCAAAAACAGTCTCCCCCTCCGACTCTCTTTTTGCGGCCTTCCCCAAATTACCCACACCCTCCCCTGGGAAAAAACATGGTGGGGGCTCGGCCCCCCTCCTGGGCTGACACCTTTCCCTCCTTTGTCCCGCTCCACCTCTGCCTTCCCTCACACTCTTCCCCCTTTTAAGTTTCACTCTTCCGCAACCACGCCCCCTCCCCACCTCCAAGTGGCTGGTTTTCTACCCACCCCCCCAGGCCCCGCCACTGCCCTTTCTTGACCACTTTGCTTTTTCCCGGGTTTCCACTTCTTTCCACCACATCCCCACTATCATCATGGGAGACCTTTAACATCCCCAATCGACACCCCCCACTCTGCTTCCCAAAAAACCCTTTCACCCCTGCCCTCCCTTTAACCTCTCCCAATGGACCTCAGGGGCCCCTCACAAAGATGGCCCCACACTTGGGCCCCATCTTCACCCCCCTCTGCCCCCTATCGACATCTCTAACTCTCCAAACCCTAAATCTGACCACAACCTCTTAAACCCTTTACCACATTTCCCCCCCCACCTGGGGGTCCTCCCCTTCCATATCCATAAAGACCCCGCAGGAATCTACAAAACCCAACCCTCACACTCCCCTCTGGGCTCCTTTCACCTCTTTCCACTAAACTCCCATTCAATACCCAGACGCAGCCACCACTTTCCCACAACCATACAATCATCACCCCCCCTTGACTCCCGTCCCCTCCTCTCCCCCACACAAACAAACCCGCAAAATCAACAACAACCCTGCACACAGACTCTACCAAACACTTAGGCGAGCTTCCCGAATTGCTGAAAGCCGCTAGAAGAAAACTCCCCTCCATTGATGAATTTTCTTATACATACACCACTGCAGACAATTTTAAATCCGCACCGCCTCAGCCAAACAGAACTATTTCACCCCTCTCATTCCTCCCTGTCCCACAACCCCAAAAAATTATTCAAAACCCCTTTAACTCTCTTTTCCCCTTTCCCCCAACAAACCCCCTCCCCCAACCCCCCCCTTTCACAGAAAGACTTTGGCCATTCACTTCCTCCCCAAAAAAAACAACCTCATCAAGAAAGCTTCCAAAAAAAAAACCCGCAATCCCCACCACCCTCCCTTACCCTTTCCAACCTTCTCTTCCCCCTTAAATTGCTTCCCCACGGTCAATCATGGGCAACTCTCCCCTTTCTGTCCAAACCCAACCTCCCCTACCGTATCCCTTTACCCACTTTTTCCCTCCCCCCCCTCACCCAACCTCATGCTTTTATCATCCCAGCCCCTCCCCTTTTCTTCAACCTTTCAATAACCTCTGGGATCTTCCCTTTTTGCCTTTAAACTTGCACTAACACTACAACCCTTTAAAAAAAAACCCCTTACCCCTCTTCTCTTTCCCAACTATCCCCCCATCCCCACTGCCCCTTTTGCTTTCCAAACTCCTCCCAGCAGCACGTCTAACTTTACTGTCCTCCCACCTCTCCTCCAACTCTCTTTTTGACCCACTACAATTTTGGTTTTTTTTTCCCCCCACCCCTCCCACCCCAAAAATGGCCCCTAACCCAAAACACTAATGATCTAGTAACTGCTAAAACCTCATCCCTACTCGTGCTCCTCCTCTTTGGGCCTTTCCCCCCTGCCTTTTACACTGTTCCCCACCATTCCCTCCTGCTACAAAAACCTCTCCTCCCTCGGCATTTACGGACTTGGCTCTTTCCGGATCCCTCGACCCAAATGGGGTCGGACTTTCAGCGTCTCTCATTCTTGCTCCCCCCTCCCCCCCCCCCCACCTCTTTTTGGGGGGCCCCCCGGGGCAGTCCCGGGTCCACTACTCTTCCCTTTTCTACAACCCCTTGGGTTGGTCCGCTCATACCTCCCCATTGGGTTTTATTACCACCTGTATGCTGATGAAACCCAACCCTCATCTCTGGCCCAAAATGCCACTTCTCTACTCTCCCATCCCGACGTCTGTCCTCCCCTTTCCTCCTTCTTTTCTTTATGTCCCTAAAAAATAAAAAGTGGAAAAAAAGAACTTTATCATCTTTCCACCATCCAAATCTACCCCTGCCCCTGATCTCTCTATTTCAGTCAACGGCTTTTACACTTTTTCCCGTCCCCAAGTCCGCTGTCCCTTTGGGGGAAAACTAGACTCGCTTTATTTTTTCAAACCCACATCCCCAAAACCCCCACCTTTTGCCTGCCGCCTCCACCTGGGAAAAAAAATCCCCTCGCATCCGCTCATTCCCCGGCTATCAACAAAAATGCTGGGCCATGCCCTTGTCATCTCCCGCCTAGACCTCAGAACATCCCTTTTCATTTGGGCCCCCAGCTAGCCCCCCTTCCCCCTCCAAACCATCCTTTAAATCTGCTGCCCCCCTTTTCCACCCCTCTCCCCCGCTACCCTTCCCCGCCTCTGCCCAACCCTTCCGGCTTCCCATTGCCCAGCGAATTCCCTTTCAACTACAACCATACCTACAAGGGTTCCCCCCATGACCTCTTCCCCCCCCTACATCTCTGCCCCAATTTCCAAAAATCTCCCCCCACCCCCCCACCCTTTCCCCCCTCACAGGACCTTCTCCTCTGCTCTCCCCTTAAACACTCCTCACACAAATCTCCAAAACTTCTCCCGTGTTCACCCCCACACTCTGGAAAATCACCCCCAACACAAACAGACTCTCCTCCACTTTACCTCCCCCCCAAAAGCAACCTGAAAACCCAATTTTTTCAGGGGTTGCCTATAACCTTCACTAAACTTTTCACTACTTTCCTTTCCCCAAAACATTTTCCCGCCCCTCACCTCCTGTCTTTTCCCCCCCCTTGTAGATTGTAAGCCCTCGCGGGGGAGGGTCCTCCCCCTCCTCCCTTTCATTCCAAAATTTTCATTAACCCTTATCCCCTGTACTCGTTTTACTTAAGTAAATGTATGTAACCCCCTGAATGTAAAAAAGCCCCGGAATTTAATGGGGGCTTTTAAAAAAAATAATAATAATTTAAAATAATAAGCCATGCAGTGGAAAAAAACTGATGAACTTAGATAAGGATGTAATTTAAAGTAAAAAAAGAGGGATGTTTTAAAAAAAGTATCTGGTGGTCTTTAAGACTAAACAAAATTCTAATGTTTTCCTTAAATTTTCCATTTACATAGTGACCCCAGGATCAGCTCTTAAATTTGAAGATGCCCAGGGGAAAAAAAATTTTTTGGGGGTTCTAAAGACACCTCGAAATAATATATTTGGGTATTATAACCAGAGCTCACCCTTTTTTTTTAAGGGTGTTTTTTTGGGTTCTTTTAATCAGTATGAAAGCAGCCTTTTTCCCTGAATGCAGTAGCGACTGTGGCCACAGGAGAGGGAACTTTAGATGAGGGCACGCCTGATGCGATAACCTTGACATGCTAGTGGGGAATACACAATTTCATCAAAATGTGCACTAAAACCCCCCATTTTGTACATGTAGAAAAGATAGCAGTAATGCAATTTTAAATGTTTCATAAATTCAGTATATATGTGGGTTTTAGTCCCTGCTGGAGATCTGCATTGAAGAGTTTGCTTTTTGCATTTCAGCTACAACAGCTTCTGCCAATATTTGTGTTACTTTTGTGTTTGTAAGCGCTGGTTAAGTCGAATCACATTATGATGATCACTTCCTACTTTTTAGGTTGACTGCACATACATGTAGTTCATGTAGGATGTCAGACGTTGTGAGACGACTTCTGGGTATATAAGGTGTGTGATAGGCTGTCTGCACACAAATCCATTGTTGCTGTCATGGGTAAAAATGGTGATTTGTCAGAGTTGCCCCTTAGACAGTTGTATGATCAAACTGTACACAACAACTATAACAACAATTTGTCAAAGAAAGAAAGGCAATCAAAGAGTTAAAAGACAACAATAATGTCATAAAAATGGCGGACAAAATCCGGAAAGTAGAGCTACCAGACAGTGCTGTTTACAGACAACTTGTGATAAGTATCCTGGACGATAGTGTTACATATAGATTACTGCAATCAGATCCAGTTTTAAGTTTTAGATCATCTTTACATAAGGCTGTTATGGAAGGTACTAATTTGGGTATCATTGATGAGTCTGACATTCCATATTTGGTTCCTGATGATAATGTTACTCCAATTTTTCATGGTTTAGCCAAAATTCACAAACAGGTGTTTCCTCCGCCCAATGAGTATATGTGCAGAGGACTTGATGACAGATTGTAGCCCCTTATTTTGCGCATCCAAGGTTACATTCAGGAGTCTAAGGAGTTTCTCCAGATGTTTGACAACTTTATGTGGTCAGATCATTTTATTTGACTTACATGTGATATGTACTCATTATACTCAATTATCCCTCATACCTGACGATCACTGCCATTGCTCATAATCTATACAAATATAGCAGGTATAGTGAAGAACTTTGTGAGTATATTACTGATGTGACATATTACTTACTGCTTACATTTTTTTCTTTTGATGCACAATTTTATTGGTTTTCTATCTTTGCAGACATTCTGAGCCAAAGCAATTTTATTTGCTATTACGAACAATATATTTATGTTACTTCGATTATCTTTGCAAAACAGACTATGGTACCGGTATTTTGAATTAGGTTCTAATTATGCTTTCTTATATTGGTGTCTTATGTTGGCAGCTTTATAGGTACTATTTGTTATACTTTATTATATTCTCTATGTAGTTAATAAATAACTGAATTTCTCTGTGACCACAAGATCTCTCAATATCATTAATGTCAGGGTCCAGACAGTTTTATGAACACTGCTGCTTTTCCAACATTGTTATACTGTACATGTTTTTAGTTGATATGTCCAGTATTAGTAACTTATATGAAGTACGTATTTACTTGTCAGCATATTTTTAATGTTGATATATTTTTGTAACATTTTTTCTGTTTGTTGTTGTGGACAATCTGGTAGAGAAGTCCTTTCATGCTGCCATATTCAGCGCTGACTGTCAGTATGTCTGTGCCATTCATTTTTTGTCTATATTATAGTATTCTGTTGAGGCTTAACAGATAATGATATTGAACAGTATTCATGGTGCCATTATTTCTATGTGTGTGTATGATGTCAATAGCACTATAGGTCTTGAGACGGTTTTTGTTCACAAGTTTTTGTACTTGTAGTGATTTATTATTAAGATTTTAGGCTATTATGCGGCTCGACCTGCAACTAATGTTCATATTTTGTGTGCTTTTCCATATTATTGGTATGTGCATTGTCACGGTTCACACCGCGGTCCCTGCTCTGGACTCCAGATGTGTCCCTGGGGCAGCCCAAGCTTCCCCTGCTGGTGTGTACTCATCTGTCCTTGCCCCTGCTCTGGTCCTCGCTGCTGCCATCGTCCTGCGTGCACAAGTGCCCTCTATAGGACGTTGGCGTGACAGCAGGCCAAAATTTAAGCAGACAGAACCTAATTATCGAGCCAATGACCTTTGACCACCTGGGACTGAAGGTACTTCCTACCTTTACTCTGGTGTCAGTGTGTTCATGTCTCCACATTGGGCACCAGTGAAGACCCCTTAGACTCCGCTCCCTGGTGTGGTTTGCATCTACAGCTTCGCTCGCAGTGGACCAGATGATAAACATACCCAGCTGATGATGTTATTCAGATCAATGGGTTACAATGGATTAAACTTGCCTATGAACGTGGCTGTTTGAACATCCTAATGAACCCTTATTTACTTTTGAATTATCCTATCACTGTGAGCCTGATCTGTAAGAACTTCCAATTGAATTGGCAATTACATTTGGTCCATTGTTCGCTTTCAGATTCAGCTATTGGCTCTTTGTGGTTTTGAATGCTTACCTTTTTATTAGACTTTTATGCCACAACTAAGGTTGTAGTGTCCGAAATGCGTTGGCTTTTGAGCCTTTTGAGCTGCATTTCTAGTATTAATGAATATTTGATAAAAGTTTTTTTTTTCTTAATTTATACTCACCCTCCAATCCTTTGGAGCGTTTGATCACATTTTGTTTGGATTTGAAGAGAAAGGGATGACAATTGACTTTTAGACCAAGGGTGGCAGGAAACCTTGACGAAAGCCCAAAGTCCTGGCCTTAGGGCATTTACTTTCTTCTATTGGGCCTTATATAAATAATCATTGAACTTATTAGGAATACAGCATGACATGAGAGAATGTTACATTATCTATCAACTTCTTGGTCATTCCCACCAAGGCGCTGCCCATGTTGGAGCAGCCAACCTTCAGAATATTTATAGCAACCAGAAAATGTATATTCACCATTGTAATATAGAACAGCAGATGTACTGAAGAAGGAGATGGTGTGAAGTTTAAACTGTAAGCGAGAATGGATTAGAGGTTCATATGTATACCGAAGAGGAGACAGTAGGAATGGAGAAAACAATACTTGTTACATGGGAATAGTAAACAATGGAAATATTTTTAAAGGAATTGAAATTTTAAAACCATCAAAGTCAGCTGGTGCCATATAAAAAACTTTTAGGGTATGTTTACATGGCGTGTTTGCGGTCTGTATTTCGGAGCGTAATTACGCTGCAATACTCCCAAAGTACGGACTGCAAATATGATAAATCAAAGCTCTCAATGAAAGCTATGATTACACGACGGGGAAAATAAGACTTAATCGGAGCCAACTCAGAGCATTTTAGAAGTATGCGTTGGCCTAAATCACTGGACATATTATGTTGCGTAAATAATGTTCTTAAAATGGAGTTCACAGGCTAAAAAATAACTAAAATAAATCAGAAGAGCAGCAGGAGTCAAGAGCAAATGTGAAAACAGTCCCCCAACACATTCTTATACTAGCGGGGGAAGACATTGCGGGAAATTGTTTACCACCAACAGCAATTACTTCTTCTTCAAGGCTAGCTCTGCAACTGACCCAAACTGAGGACAAACTTCATCCATCCAAAACTGCACTTTGTGAACCTGACCCAAAGGGCTTCTATTTCGGAATAGACATAGATTTCTCTTTTCATGCTAAACCCTGTTAATAACCCAAAAAGTGTTTTTTTTAAAATTTGTCAAAAAAATTTAAAATCGATTTAAAAAAAAAAAAATCTTTAGCTTTATGTTATCTAAAAAATATGAGAACAGGGGGCCCGACAG
Source organism: Phyllomedusa bahiana (assembly GCA_025379985.1). Taxonomy (NCBI): domain Eukaryota; kingdom Metazoa; phylum Chordata; class Amphibia; order Anura; family Hylidae; genus Phyllomedusa; species Phyllomedusa bahiana. Next base: position 2,604 of record JAODAL010019382.1, on the reverse strand, counting down.
TCAGTGAAAACACGAGCTTGTCTTCAGTCACTTAAAACATAGGCTGCTTTTCCCTCTGTTTTTCACTTTGGCCCGGCCTGTGCGGAAAATAATCAGGACTGACAGTGAGGGGCGGGACCCCCCCACCACCCCCCCCCCCTCCAGTCGTCAGATTCTTAAAGAGAACCTGCAAAAAGGTGGTTATCCCCCCCTTTTGCTGGGGGCAACACAACCCAGTGTCGACCTGCTGCCCCCAAGGGCTGGGTCCCTTATTTGTAAGATAGGGGATTTTTCGTTTTTATTTTTTGGGTCAAAGCTCATTTTTCCCACCCCAGAAAAGATTTCATAAAAGGGGTCTTTTTTTTTCATCCCCCGGGCCCACCTGTTTGCTAGCCCCGGCCACCTCAACTGATAAATTTTATTACTTTGAATAAGTAAAAAAACATGGGGGAATAACTGTCAGGGGGGGGGGGGGTTTACCCTTTGGTGGGGGCTAATCCCTTTCCTTTAATAAGATTTTGACTTTAAATGCTCTGAAACTCCAGCATCTTACAGGTAAGGGACCCATTGGGAAACAGGGGCTGAAAAACTAGCTTGTGCTTTTCCCCCAGAAAGGGGGGCAAAAATCTATCAACGGGTTTTCCCTTTTAAACTCCCTCCCTCCTCATGACAGCTCCCTCTCTACCCGGCTGTCTCCCAGTCACTTTGCTGTGGCCACCAGTCAGTGTCTTCTATGAAACTGCAGTGTTCCTCTGGGGCCCGGCTTAGCATATTCAAGGAAGGTACAGAGACTCTATGGGACAGTGACACGGGTCTGGATGGCTGACCACATGCTGTATCATATAACAACATCATGTGGTCACTCATCCTGTGCTCCCAGGCCACACAGCAACTCATAAGTTATGTAGACTGCTGCATATATGATATAGCATGTGGTCAGACGTCCTGTGCCCATTAGATCCCAAAAGGGTTTAAGCACTAACAGCTGTAACGGACTTTGGGAAATGGATTCCGCTTGGGCCCCCCGCAGGCTGATAGTTTAAACCATGCCAGGGAACGGAAACTAAGTAGCCCCCCGGGTTTTTACAGAAAACCCCCCGCAAAGGGATGGGCTTGCTGCGGCTTTGGGGGCACCAGGTCCCTCCCCCCTGACGTGACCCTTTCCCTGGGCCCGGGAGCCGAGGGGGCCCGGGGAGGGGACAAAAAATATTCCCCGAATCGTAGCGGGGGGCAGGGGAGTATGGGGCAGGGCAGGCGGGAAAGGTTTCGTTTTTCGTGGACAAAGGGGATAAGGTCAGGGGAGGGGCAGAGGTTCGGGGTCGAGAAAGTAGCAAGGGCTTTGGAAAACGGCAAGGCCCAAAAAGACTATCAGGGAACCCCTTTCACAAAGGCACGGGGCAACAAAAATCCAGCGGGGGGAAATGACGTGGGACCAAAAACCAAAAAGCCCCCTCCCCTTTTACGCCCTGCAAAAGCGCCCCCCCCAAAAAAAGCAGTTTACCCCACATGTAGGGTATTGCCGAACTTGGGAAAAAATTTCTTAAAAAAGTTTTTTGGGTTTTTTTTTTCCCGGGGTTCCTTGTATAAAATGGGAAAAATTTTAAGTAAAATTGCAGATTATTGAAAAAAAAAAATTTTTTTTTAATTTTTTACGCCCTTTTGCTAAAAAAAATTTTTTGAATCACCTGTGGGGGCTATATACTCAATGCACCCCTGGATAAATTCATTAAGGGGGGGTAGTTTCCAATATGCGGTTTTATTTAGGGGGGGGTTTTTTAAGGTTTTTTTAGCACCCTTTGGGTGTCTCCAACCCGAAATGGGGCCTAAATAAAACGTATTGAAAAAAGAGACCCCCCGAGTATAGTAGGTGCTCCTCCTATTCTGGGGCTTATGGGTTTTGCCAAATTTAAAGCACAAGGGGGCCCCAAAAAGGGTATCTCAAAAAAACGGCAGACCTGGGGGAATTGTTTTTTAATTTGCATTTACCCCATCACATTTTTACCGTATTTTCCCGTGAATAAGGATAAAAATTGGGAAAAATTTCAAAAAAAAAGAAATTTTGGGAAAATTTCCCCCTCCACTTTGCTTTAATTTTTTTTGAAATATCTGAAGGGGTTATCAACTTCCTAAATGGTTGTAATACGTTTAGGGGTCTAGTTTCTTAAAGGCTTTAAAATTTTTGGGGGTATTAAAAAATTCAGGGCCCCTCAAAACCACGTCAAAACTGAAATTGGGCCCTAAAAAAATTTAAATTGCAAATTTTTCCTTGAAAATGGGGAGAAATTACTACTAAAAATTTTTAACCCTCTAATGTCCCTAAAAAAAAAAAAAAAAAAAAAGACATTTAAAAAAAGATGCCAAACCCATAGTGGGCATATGGAATGCTATTAAAAAACCCATTTTTGGTTTAATTTTAAATTTTTTGCTTGCACGCAGAAATTTTGCAAAATTTCAAAATCGCTAATTTTTCCAAATTTTCAATTTAAATTTTTATATTTTTCACAAAAAAAAAACAAGGAAAAGTTGGAAAAAAAATTTCTTACCCAAATTTAAAACACAATGTGTCCCCGAGAAAACAATTTTTGAATCACATGGATAGGGAAAAGTGTCAAAAAAATTTATTCT
>JAODAL010019381.1:0-72204 GCA_025379985.1 Phyllomedusa bahiana | reverse complement strand
GGGTTTAAAGACCCCTTTCTCCGGCATTTTTTAAATGTGGGGGTCTTTGCAGGTTTGGGTCATGCTGGGGCCCCCGGGACAGGTAAGTAAAATGCCAGTGAAAACAAAAGGGGTTGAAAGACTCCTTTTTCCGGCACTTTTTAAATGTGGGGGTCATGCAGGTTTGGGGCTCATGCTGTGGCCCAGGACAGGTATCGTCAATGTCCAGTTCAACTAAAATGGTGGTTGAAAGACTCCTTTTTCCGGCACTTTTTAAATGTGGGGGTCATGCAGGTTTGGGGCTCATGCTGTGGCCCAGGACAGGTATAGTCAATGTCCAGTTCAACTAAAATGGTGGTTGAAAGACTCCTTTTTCCGGCACTTTTTAATCTGGGGTCATGCAGGTTTGGGGCTCATGCTGCGTTCCAGGACAGGGATATTCAATGTCCAGTTCAAGTAACATGATGGTTCAAATCATACTGCCTTCTGGCACTTTTTAATTTGTGGGTGATGCAGGTTTAAGGGTCAGGCTGTGGTACAAGACAGGGATAGTGAATGGTCTGTGAGTTTTTTTCTGTGACTTTTATAGCCTAAGTGTGTTGCCTAAGATGTAGGACGTATCCATTTGACTGTTGTGGATGTTAATTTCAGCTTCTCCAGCCTTGTTTGGGTGTAATAATGAAGGTGTTGTTGCTCTCCCATAGACTTTAATGGTCATCGCGCATAATCGATGCTCACTATCGAAAAACCTTATCGATAGCGGCCGACTATCGACTATCGATCGATCTCGATAGCCAACGCAATCGCTCAACACTAGTTATAATGGGTCCCTGTCGCTCCTATTCTGATTGGCCAAGATTGCCAAGCCCCCGCTAGCTCAACCAATCAGCTCTTTTCTGCATTTTTACTGTATTTTGAACTGTCCCGCCTTTGAATTTGATTGGTCAATATTTCTCCATAGGTTTTAATGGTTTACTGTCGTTCCTATTCTGATTGGCTGGTTTATGCCGACCAATGAGAATAGCTTTCAGAATTTGAATTACTGTATTTCCCGGCAATTTCCAATATCCTAATTCTTGATATTGTGCTGTTCTAGATTTTTGCAAAGTAATTTTTTTTTTATTATTTTTTATTTTTGAGGTTCGAGCTCTTTTTCTGACACTGTTTTCCGCCTTTATAAAGGCGATTTTTTTTGGAATCATACTCCTGCTGCACGGAGCTGAGCGCCGAGATTTCTTTTGCGATCTTCTATGCTTCCTCGCATGTTCCGTTCTTGCTTCACTTCGCTTCCGCCGGAGCATTTAGACCAGAATCAACCAGGTCTGCCTGTCGGAGCTGCCGAGCGCTGCAATGCGCCGCACTTTGCCGACTCGCCATCGTACATGCCTCGGAGTTTTCGAGCGCGCCGCGTCCCGCCCCGGAACGCCCACACACCACGCCCACACCACGCCCATTGCCCGCCCCTTCATGTGAGGTGCAGCCGAAAGTGGTGAACGCTGCGCCTAACACTGCATCCCTGCGTCCGACAGGGGATTCGGGACGGTGAGGAGCAGGATACGGCAGAAATCCTTCGAGAAGCCTGATCATACATTTCGCCCTACAGTTTTATTGTGAGTTAATATTGTTTTACAAACACCAAAAGGTAAAATGTAAACATGCAAACAATGCAAGATGAAAACAAACAAATACACAATGTAACAAAAGAAAGAATGAGCCATGTATAGTTAGATAAGCCTATTATCATGATTGTTATTATTATTATTTTGATTATTATTTGTATTATTATTATTATTATTATTATTATTTGTATTATTATTATTATTATTATTATTATTATCACTATTATTATTATTATTATTATTATTATTATTATTATTATTATTACTATTGTTATTATTACTATTATTATTATCACAATTATTATTATTATTATAATTATCACGGTTGTTATTATTGTTATTATTAACCACTATTTTTTTTTATTTAACCATTTTGACCGCGCCACGTTTATTAATTTCCAAGATACTCAAAAAATACATGAACCTCATTAAATATCCATTGCTCAAAATATGGCAGGAAACAGATAAAAATTTGTTTAGTAATTTAGTGATAATCCGTCTGATGTGAACTTTACTTATGTTGTGAATAATAAAACCATTAATATGTGGGATTGTCTCCCATGGAGAAGAGCAATGGATCATCCGAGCCGACACTTACAGGAATACACTCATAATATATAATGGCTCTACCCGCCGCTCCTCAGCGCCGGCGACACATGAATATAGGAGAAATCCACGCAGCACAGAAACTTGTTTATTGAATTATCTTATGAGCAATTATTTGATACGATGCACAGCCATGATCAGTCACCACCTGCCGAGCACCAGAGAAAACAAATTTTCCTCCAGCAGTCACCCATTTTGCAAACAACTGAAGTCTCTGAAGTCCAACAGTTTTGATTAGGGATTCGCGGTGACACCCGGTCATACTCGAGCAATGTAAATGCTGTTATTTTGTTGCAAAATGTTTCTCTGTTGTAAACTGTGCGACTATTCTGAGAATTTCATCATGGTCAGAACTCGTAGGATCATCTCAAAGGGAAAAATTGAGGTTGTGTGTGATTTGAGGTAATGCTGCTATTTTCCTGTGACCCTTGGCTGATCAAATGCCGCCAAAGAGCCCAAGTCTTTACCGCGACTTGAAGAATAGGCAAAACAAAGAGATAGACTCGGCAAAGCTGCCTCCGTTATTTCACCCTTAAGTAACACAAAGACCCCTGAGCTCTCCTGACAGGTCTGTCATAGAAACTCCTTGCAATCCCTGTGAAATAACAATTCTGGAGCCTCTGGTCTTATATCTCTGGGTTGCGCTGTTCCTCTGTTATTCCTCTTAGAAATACAGTATTACTGAATCTGTCAGCTGGGTGTGACCAGTCCAGTTCTCAGAGGGGTGTGTCCCTGCATGCACTGACTGTCAGCACTGATTGGACAACATCAGACTGTGAAAGGACACCCCCCCATTGGTAACACCCAGTTGACAGATTCAGTAATACAGAAAATCTGTGACATGTCTGTCATCCTGCAAAAGGAGAGAGAATCCACAGCGCTCCCTTGTGTGGTAAAGTTGGTATACTATGACTAAGGGCACTCTGCTGCCCAAAACGCATCAGCAGGACTTGTCCCTCTTCCCCCCCGTGATGTGATTTTATCCAGCCTCCAATAACAGTCGTGGTTGTATTTTTTCTGCTGTGTGACTTGAGTGCCGAGCAACACAGTTTGCTACAACTATTGCCTTGGATGCGTATGTAATACATAATAAATATATATTCGCTGCCCACTCACCTTGTGTCGTTGTTCAACAATCAGGAGGCACAACTCTCCACCGGCTTGTCACTTTGGGATACAAACCCCTTCAGAAAATTTTGGGGATACAGCACCGCCAAAATATAAGCAAAATAATCAAGGTGTGCATGCTTAGAACCCTGAAAATGGCTCCATGGAGGCGTTGAAACGTTGCATGTACTGACTTGGGTGATGTAAGGCAGCAGCCGGGAAGGTCTGCAATGGCGTTTATATACCAACCAGGTTCTGGACATATACCTGGAGAAGCCAAGACACATGCCACCAAGGTAAGGAGCCTTGGTTGAGTGAAAGGACAGCATTAAATATGTGTCGATAGTACAGACTGTCGACATACGTTTAATTTATTTGTTAGTATGGCTTCCTGGCATTCCTGGGTCGGCCTTTCATTGGGAGTAAGAACAGAGCAGGGTGGGTGCTTACTCCCCATGTTACACTCCAGGATTTTCATGGCATATTTAAGGTTAGCAGGTAGCTGACTGGGCGTCGGCTGCAACTCCAGTCTACTTTTTGGGCTGGAGGCATTCACACTGGAGGAAGCCAGTGTCTGCTCCACAAGGTGCTAGGGAGGGAACTATGCCTGAAGGACTTTTGCGATGATCCTGGAGCTGTGCAAGCTCACAGTGATTAATCTATCCATTTTTTTATTTTTGGTGGTACTACTTGTTTTGCTTTTATACCTTGGTATACAAGGTACTGGTAATGGGTGTCGGACGCTCCTCATCCAGAGTCCTTTTCCTGATTTCAGGTAATCAGTGGAAGCAATTTACAGTGCATCTTGATCACAGCAGATCAAAATAACCCAACTGCCTAGTTAGGTGAGGGCAAGTCCACATCAGCGCTCAGCACAACTGGTGGAACTTTTAAAGGAGTTTATTGGAAACAACGTGTTTTGTACCAACTTTCTCAAGAAAACTTGAGAAAGTTGTTACGAAATGTGTTGTCTCCAATAAACTCCTTTAAACCTTCTATCGGTTGTGCTGATGGAACTGTTCTAAAAAAGTTAAGTTCTAGTAGAACTTCTCAAATGTTTTACAGTTTTTTTTACTGTTCGTTCGAGTAAAGTTCTAGTTCTATTTTGACACATAATTTTCAGTTTTGTTTTCAGCGGCTTTCTGCACTTTTGGCGCCATCCAATCACCTTTCTGCACTTTTGACGTCATCCAATCACCTTTCTGCACTTTTGGCGCCATCCAATCACTTTTCTGCACTTTTGGCTCCATCCAATCACCGTCCTGCACTTTTGGCGGCCATCCAATCACCTTCCTGCACTTTTGGCGGCCATCAAATCAGCTTCCTGCACTTTTGGCTCCATCCAATCACCTTTCTGCACTTTTGACGCCATCCAATCACCTTTCAGCACTTTTGGCTCCATCCAATCAGTGTAGAGCAGAAAAGTGTCAAAAACGTCATCGCTGAGGTGTAGGGCTCTCATTGGCTGCTAAAATCACATGACCATGTTATATATATTTCACTGTAATTGCCTTGTGAATGCCATTTTCAGCTCACTCTCTGTACTGTACAGACTGCTCTTAGTTAGATAGCATTTTCCTCTCCATAGACATCAATAGTTAGGGAGTTTGTTATTGCTGGCTGCATCTTTCCCACACCCATGAAGCTGTTATTTGGTGGACATTTGCAGGCTCACATAACGCCTAACTCTCATATACATGGATATATATTATACAGAGGGCTTGGATTTGCTAAATCATACTCAGTGCCCAAAAGTTAATTTTTTGCAGTTTTGCGGTTCAGTAATTGTATAACACACCGTCTCCAAATCTCCCATGTGTCATAGGGGCTTTTGGGCCCCCTCAGGATGCAGGGCCCCGTAGCAGAGCTGCTACCGCTGCACCTCCTATAGCTACGCCCCTGCTTGCAAGCTGTCCTCATCTTTTCAGTTAGCCGTTGAAAGGAATGAAGTATTTTAGCCTCTGTCTATCTTCGAACCAAATTGTCTTCACTAAGTTGTTCCCTGTATCCAGGTTACTGTTATGGATGGTAATTCCAGCTTCCCCCTCCCGTATAGGGAAAAAAAATTTTTCTTTTTATTAAAAAGTTTCCCCTTTTGGGAAATATTTCCGGGATTTGGGTCATCCTAACCTTTTATTTTGGGATAACACTTTCTAGTAACCTCCAGGTCTCTTTTTGGCCCCAAATCCCTTCCATTTTATAATCAGTATACTTTTCAAATAATGTTAAATTTTAACGCCATTCCAACCCTTAGACTTTATATATCCACCTTGGCAGAAAATTAAACCAGCAATCTTGAAAATAAAGCAAAACAGGTTGTGTTTTTCCCCCAAAAATCCGTTAGTACATCGAAAACATCAAGTTAGGATTGTTTTTTGACTTTGCCACCCAGAACTGTTTTTGGGGACGCAGCATCTACGTAATTTTAAAACAGGATATTTTTTATTCCCCAAGTGTTTTGAAATTGTCCCAAAAATTAAACCGTTTAAAATTTATACCAAAACCATAAATTACCTGTTTTTGGGGCTTTTGGGCCCCCGGGTTTGCAGGGCCAGCAACTCTACCGTAAACTAAAACAGCTGTCCCAAATTCCCACCGGGTTAATTGAAAGGAAAAAATACCCTTTTATTTCGAAAAACCATAACCCGATCCGTGTTTTTTGGGATTTTCCACCCCCCCCCTGTTAGGGAAATTTCCCGAAATCTTCAGATTCAAATGGGGGTTCCCAAGGTAATTGAGGTTCAATAAACCCTGTAGAATACAAAACATAACCAAGAATACTTTTTATTTTAAACCTTTTGGCCCCCAGTTGGATTCCCCTTTAAAAGCAGTTGGATTTTAAATCTTAACAAAAACAATTCTATAGAACCAACGGGTAACATTAAAGGTCCTAAACTTTTATAACCTAAATGGTCCAAATAAAGAAATATAGACTTTTAAAAAATTTCTAAACTTTTTGGGGAAAATGAATAAAAGGCTTCTCTCCCTACTGATTTGGGGAAAATAATGGAAGGTGTTTCCTTCCCAAAAATAACTTTAAAATGGTCACCCGCCTCATTAAACGACCTGCTCCCCACCCGATCGAATGCCCGGATACCAACGCAAATTCGGTCAACCTACGTCAAAATTCAAAAATGCCCAAAAATAGTAGCTTTATTGGAAAATAAAATTTACAAAAATATTAAAAAGGGGACAATAACTAACAGAAAGCGTTAACCCCTTTATCAAATGCATTTTAGAAATAAATTTAGAATGTAGTTTACCATATACCCAGAATAAATTAATCACTGATCAGAATGTCAGGTTAAACTATCACTGATCCGAATGTCAGGTTGGACCATACTGAACCAGGACAATGTCAGGTTGGACCTTTACTGATCAGAATTGTCTTTTTAAACCATCACTGATCAGAATGTCAGGTAGGACCATCACTGATCAGAATGTCAGGTTAAACCATGACTGATCAGAATGTCAGCTTGGACCATCACTGATGCAGATTGTCAGGTTAAACCATTACTGATCAGAATGTCAGGTTGGACCATTACTGATCAGAATGTTAGGGTGGACCATTACTGAACAGAATGTCAGTTTAAACCATCACTGATCAGAATGTCAGGTTAGACCATAACTGATCCGAATGTCAGTTTAAACCATCACTGATCAGAATATCAGGTTGGACCATCACTGATCAGAATGCAGGACTGGACCATTCAACTGATCAGAATGTCGGGTTAACCATACTGATCAGAATGTCGGGTTTTGGGCCATTACAAAAGTCAGAATGTCAGTATTAAACCATCACTGTCAGAATGCCCAGGTTAGACCATTACTGATCAGAGTGTCAGGTTGGACCATTACTGATCAGAATGTCAGTTTAAACCATCACTGATCAGAATATCAGGTTGGACCATCACTGATCAGAATGTCAGGTTGGACCATCACTGATCAGAATGTCAGGTTAGACCATGACTGAACATAATGTCAGGTTGGAACATCCCTGATCAGAATGTCAGGTTAGACCACAGGTGTCAAACTGCGGCCCTCCAGCTGTTGGGAAACTACAACTCCCATCATGCATTTGTATAAACTATAACCGTGGGCATCCTGGGAGTTGCAGTTTCCCAACAGCTGGAGGGCCGCAGTTTGACACCCCTGGGTTAGACCATTACTGATCAGAATATCAGGGTGGACCATCACTGATCAGAATGTCAGGTTGGACCATTACTGATCAGAGTGTCAGGTTGGACCATCACTGATCAGAATGTCAGGCTGGACCATTACTGATCAGAATGTCAGGCTGGACCATTACTGATCAGAGTGTCAGGTTGGACCATCACTGATCAGAATGTCAGGCTGGACCATTACTGATCAGAGTGTCAGGTTGGACCATCACTGATCAGAACGTCAGGTTGGATCATCACTGATCAGAATGTCAGGTTGGATCAACACTGATCAGAATGTTAGGCCATATCTTGGTGATATGTCAATTAGATATGAATACCTTTTAATAGATTTGCTGTTCGGGACTCTGGGAAAGCTGGGTTTACAGGTAAAGTTCTATTGCAGTGGAGTTTCCACAGATCCTGTGTTCATGTTTTAGAAGCTACGTTACTTTCCCTGGGATTTTGTCTCCTATTAAAGACAATTTTTGTGCTGTTTTTCTCGGGGCAGAGCTTCACACAATCTTCCAGGGGCCATTAGTCAAGCTTGAGAGCTGGTATCAGAAGTAGGCCGGATGGCGACGGTTTCTGCTGACGCTCCGAAAACTACCTGCTATTTTATAAGACGTTTGTGTGGAGGCGACAGACCTGGAGGGTCTTTAATCACATCACGGAACATGAAATAGGAGGAGTTTCTGCTGCGTCCCCCATTGTCCATGGTCTTAGAACAACACAACCTTGCACCTGCTCATTGTCATCGTTAAAATACCACTAACTCCAAATGCCCCATTCTAGCAGAGTGCACAGACTCCCACTATGTACACACACTCCACTGCAGCTGAATTCAGAGGCTATCAGGCTAATATGGGGCACGGGAGACACCGTGGTGGTCCCATCACATTTTCTCCTGTGTGATCACAACCTGTGCAGCACTCCCATCAAGCAAGGAAGTAAAAAAGTGCTCCAAGGGACATGAAATAGGTTTAAGGGGAAGCAAACACCAGACTCTTCTGTCCTGGGTGGAGAAATCATGCATTGTATCAGAGGCCCATCTTCACCTTTGTGATAGAGCCCCCTGCTAGGTTCCTACTGCATACCATAGGACATATATATATATATATATATATATATATATATATATATATATATATATATATATATATATACACATATATGACATATATATCTATATTATCTATATATATCTATATATCTATTTATATATATATATACATATATATCTATTATATATCTATATATATATAACATTAATAATACTATATATATATCTATAATATATCTATTATATATATACACATATATATCTATATATAGTATACACTATATATCTATATATATCTATATACACATATTATCTATATATATCTATATATAGATATACACATATATATCTATATCTATATATATCTATAGATATATAAATCTATAGATATAAAATATATATATCTATAGATATATTAGATATATAGTATATATGATATATAGATATATAGATATTATATAATATATATATATATCATATACATACATACATACATATTGTATATACAGTTAAGGAAATAATTATTTGATCCCTTGCTGATTGTGTAAGTTTGCCCACTGACAAAGACATGAACAGTCTATAATTTTAAGGGTAGGTTGATTTTAATATTGAGAGATAGAATATCCAAAATAAAGTCCAGAAAATCACTTTGTATAAATTTTATAAATGTATTTGCATTTTGCTGAGAGAAATAAGTATTTGATCCCCTACCAATCATTAAGAGTTCTGTCTCCTACAGACCAGTTAGACTCCTAATCAACTCGTTACCCGCATTACAGACGCTGTCTTACATAATCCCCTTTATAAAAGACTCCTGTCCACAGACTCAATTAATCAGTCAGACTCTAACCCCTACAACATGGGCAAGACCAAAGAGCTTTCTAAGGATGTCAGGGACAAGATCATAGACCTGCACAAAGCTGGAATGGGCTACAAAACCATAAGTAAGACGCTGAGTGAGAAGTAGACGACTGTTGGTGCAATAGTAAGAAAATGGAAGAAATACAAAATGACTGTCAATCAACCTCGATCTGGGGCACCATGCAAAATCTCACCTCGTGGGGTATCCCTGATCATGAGGAAGGTGAGAGATCAGCCTAAAACTACCCAGGGGGGGGGAACTTGTTAATGATCTCAAGGCAGCTGGGACCACAGTCACCAAGAAAACCATTGGTAACACCTTACAAATGTGGCTGTATAAAGTGAGCCAAATGGAAGAGCAGATATTAATGTACAAATTATAAACTGCCTTAAAACATTGCAAAGACATTATATCATAGTATATATTACATTATATTACATTTATACATTATATTTATATATTTATACATTATATTTACATATTTTAATATACTAATTTGTGATCTGTATTACATTACATGTTACATTATGTTCAATTACACACATGAACAATGTATACAGATATATAAGAAAACACACGTGTATTTGAACGGTCTCGTATCCTTCTATGTTATGTTTCAGTATATTATGTTAATTTGTAATACATTATACTACTTCATGGATGTAGCAATTTTACACACACACATTTACAGGACAAAGATATTAATATAATATAAAGAAATGTAATGGAAAATAAAAACACATAAATATATCTCATTTTCTGCTCCATCCCTATATGTTAAACTCGAGGGCCGAGTGCCGAATCCGGCCCACCACACTCTTTTATTTGGCTCCTAAGGCCATGTTCACACGGCTTAACTGCAGGACGTAATTACGCCGTGTGGCCGGGGGCGGGGAGGGAGCGGGGGGCCGGCCCATAGACTATCATTACTAGCGGCGCGTATACACCGCTGGTAATTCACATGTCACTTATCTCCCCCCGCGGCGTATTCGCCGAGCAGAGAGAGGAGACGTAATCCATGGTTCTCTATGAGAACTGTGGATTACCATAAAGACTGGGACGTTTTCAGCCCGTAATAGGCGCATTCCGGCGCGTAATTACGGACCGAATTACGTCCTGGTTTAAGCCATGTGAACAGGGCCTGAGAGCTTAGACACAGCTGGAGAGCAACGAACAGATGGTGGCACAGCTCTGACAGCCCTACCAATGCAGCTAGCCACCCTCCACTGGCCCTTCGAGGGCAACCACAATATTGTTATGGGCCACATATATCATCTTAAGATACAAATCCATATTATATTAATTGATCTATGTAGCAATTCTGCATCCTACGCCCCTAAGACGTCCAGGCAGCGGCTGGTGTGCACGGTGTTGTATTTTGATGTTGCTCATTGTTATGCATGTATCAGAGCTGAAGAGGTCATATCTCTCTTTGCTACTTATGACGTCATTGGTTTACCTGCCGTCCTATGTAAAATATAAGGCCTGATCTGCAGGCCTATGATTACACTGATTATTGCAAGCAAACAAAAGGGTCGGATCCAACTGATCTCTGCAAGAAAACAGGCAATATCTAGAGCACAGGCCAATGCTCCAGTCTGAAATGAGCTATGTGAAAATTGAGCCTTGGGGCATGCTCAGTGGGCACACATTCAGATTCCTGCCACAGATTTGCACTAAATTGTGTGCATCAGTTTGCATCGGCTTTTGGCCTATGCTAGGAGGCAAATCTGCATTCAGACCACCTGACACGGTTTCTGTGTGGAGTGTTTTGTTTTTTTTTTTTCATTGGTGGATTTTCAGATTGAAGACAATGAGACACAGTTTTTATGCAGATTTCAACACAGAATCCAGGTCAGGAAGAGCACTCAAGGGCTGCTTGGGAAGGCTTGTTAGGGCTGCAGGTGAGTTCTCATGTCATGTAGCAGATCTCAGTCTATGTGCTCTGCAAAGGGGTTTGAGGCCACTTGGTATGTTTGGCAGGGGTGTCCTGGAGGGTTGAAGCAGAGCAGATGGTCTTTGTTGCAGGATACCAACTAAGTCAGCTAAGTCATTATGTGTGCTCCAAAGAGGGGTTTGAGGCCACTTGGGTATGTTTGGCAGGGGTCCATGAGGGTGAGCAGGTCTTGTAACGGGCACCACTAAGTCAGCTTCAAGGCAGGGGGGGGGGCCTTGATTGCGTGGGGAAAGCTAGTTAGGCCCAGGTGGGTGCTCATGTCTTGAAATGGGGATCACTCAGTATGCTACAAACAGGGGTTTTAGGCCACTTGGGTATATTTGATAGGGGTACAGGAGGTTGAGCAAGTCTTGTAGCAGGCAACACTAAGTCTACTTGAAAGCAGGGGCCTTCTGTGTGCTTGGGAAGCCTTGTTGGGGCTCCAGGTGGGTGCTCATCCTATGTAGCAGGTCTCAGTCTGTGTGCTCCACAAAGGGGTTTGAGGCCACTTTGGTAGGTATGACAGGGGTCCAGGAGGGTGGTGAGAAGGAGAAGGATGGTCTTTTTATGGGCAAGGCACAGGCTTAAATTTACCATAGTTTACACAGGGTGAGGGCACACATTGTAGTCTATGCTAAATGCAGTTAGTTGTTTAGTGTATGTGTGCTTGCTCCACGAGGGGTTTGAGGGCCCACTTGGGTTGGTTGACACAGGTCTTTTCATGGAGGTTGAGTGAGGAGGTCTCGTAGCAGGCACCACTAAGTCAACCTGAGCACAGGGGGGGCCTCTAGTTTGTGATTGGGAATGCCTTTTTTATAGGGGTTTCTTCTGGGGGTGGTTGTCCATGGGCATTACAGCAGGCCTCAGTCTATGTGCTCCACAGAGGGGTTTGAGGCCACTTTGGTAGGTTTGGCAGGGGGTTTCAGGAAGGGTTGTTTGAGAATGCATGAGTCTTTGTAGCAGGCGGCAACAACACTAAGTATTCTTTGAAAGAGGGGCCCTTCTGTGTGCTTGGGAAGCCTTGTTGGGGCTCCATGTGGGTACTCATCCTATGTAGCAGGCAGGGCCGGACTGGGAATAAAAATCAGCCCTGGCACTATCCCCCACCAGCCCACATACAATATCACTTACAAAATTTCCCCTTTGTTCTCGCACCTCGCCACTTTCTAAAATATAAAACTACACCATGAAGGTGCTTTCACACGGAGCGTTATTTGGTGCTTTATGCTGTTTTTGGTTTGTTTTTTGTTGCATTTGTGTGCAGAAAGGCAAGAGGTAGCAGAAGTAGAGCAGAGAGTTAGTTAATGCTTGTACATTTCTGCAAATAATAAAAAAAAAAAAAAAAAAAAAATGACGCATCATAAAATTGCACCAAAAAACCGCTCCGAGTGTGAGAGCTCCCTTACATACAAGCAAATAAAGAAGGAGAAAGAGGAATAGTGAGTGGTTTGAAGAGGGAAGGAGGAAGGAAAATGATACCCTTCATAAACAGTGTTCAGGTGTGCGACTTACCTCCCTTACAATTCAGGGACAAGCCCACACAGCACTACCATAAGCACCCAAACATTAACCTACAACCCCCCCAATCACACAACAAGTAGTTTCTGGTCAACCATCACTTGAAATCGCATGATTCATCTCAGAAGTAATAACTTACCCCTGACTAGAAGGGGTTCACAGGAGACGTCATCTCCTGATGGGAGGTTTGGTCTTCTCCTTTTCTCTCTTCTGGCCCAAACCCAAACCGCTTCCATGACATCTTCTTGATGAGTCTTTTTCCTTACCATGTCTTTTCTGTCCCTGTACAGCATGCAATTGTCTTCTTTCTCCGGTCACCTACTCTGTTCCCTGTAAGTATTTTTACAACAAATACCATCTTTAGACTCCTCTCTCTTCCAAGCCACTTTCCTATCAATTCCCCAAACTGGTCTATTGTTGTTTAGACCCGAACCGAGTGAAAAAGAAAAGTTAAGATTTAGATAAAATTATATTAGAATATAATATTAGGAATAAAAAATGGTCAGATAAAAAAAAAATGATCTGACAGCTCATTAGCTAGGTTAAAAAAAAAAAAGGGCCTCCCTTCCTTCCATTTATTTGGGTAGAGTAGACAAGGGGCATAACCACAGTAACTAGCCGGTTGCTATGGAGCTTGTCCACAGGTAACGCAATGTAGGGCCAGTAAGTGTAGGCAGGCTGGGGCAAAGTCTGATAGCCTGGCAGGGCATCCATTAGGTAGGCACAGGGGCAAGTCTCCTTTATAGCCAGGCAGGGGCAGGGCATTATATAGGTAAGGCAAGGGGCAGTAGTCAATCATATAGCACTGGGCAGGGGCAAACAACAGTCTATAGCGAGCAGGACCAGGGGGGTAAGAGTGGGCAAGGCGACCAGGGGGGTATAGGTAGATAAAGGGGCCAGGAGGGCCACCCAGGGGTTTTATAGAGAGGGCCCAGGCTGGGCCAGGGGGGGGTGGGGGTTATTTTAGGGGGGTTTTGGTATTGGTTTTTATATATTGGTATTTATTTATATTTTTATTAATAGATGTGGGCCTGGCAAGGGCCACAGGGAGTGTTTGTATTAAAGAGGGCCAGGCAGGGCCTGGGGTGGTAGTTATTATGTTATTTTTTATATATACAGAGGGACAGGCAGGGCCCCCAGGGGGGTTATAAGGGGCCAGCACAGGACCAGGGGGGTTTACAGAGGGGCCAGGCAGGATACCAGGGGGGCGGTTTATAGCGCCAGGCAGGGGCCCAGGAAGGGTGGGGTATGTGTGGGGGGGGTATACAGAGGGCCAGGGCGCTGGGGTGTGGGTAGGGGGGGTTGGAGTATTTTTATTGGTGTTTGGTAGGTTTTTGGGGTTAGGGTGTGGTAGCCACACAGCGGGGGTTGGGGGGGGAGGGGTTGTTAGTTTATACAGAGGAAGGGGCCAGGGGGGTAAGGGGGGTATTTGGGGGGTGTTGTTTAATACAAGGGCCCAGGGCAAGGGAATGGCCAGGGGGGGGGGTGGGTAGGTTAGGGGTTTATGTTTTACAGGAGGGGGGTTTGTATATTTTATGTATTATGGGGCCCACAGGGGGGTGGGGGGGTGGTATAGGGTTGGGTGGTGGGTGTTAGGGTGGGGGTGGTTCGTTATATGTCGTATACAGAAGGGCAGTTTTGTATTGTTAATTATACATGAGGAGATTGGAGGGCAGGCCGATAGGAAGGGCCCAGGGGGGGTGGGGTGTTAGGGGATCCAGGGGGGGTATGGGTTTGGGGGGTTTATTTACAGGACCAGGGGGGGGGGGGTATGTATGTGGGGTGTTTGGTTATACATGGTTTATAGGGGGGGGTTTATTATGGGTTTTATTTATGTTTGTGTATTAGTTTTGGGGTTATGGTTATGGTTAGGTTTTTATACAGAGGGGCCAGGCCAAGAGAGTAGGGCCCACAAGGGGGGGGTGGTATGGTTGTTTGGTTATTGGGGGCGGTTGGTGGGGGTGTATGGTTGCGGGTTTATATTGGTATATAGCGCCAGGCTGGGGCCAGGGGGGGGTTTGGGTAGATGGGGTTTATTTTGTTATGGGTTATGGGGATATATAATTTTATTTTTGGTATTTTGGGGTTAGGTTTTTAATGGTATATTTATTTTATTTCCGCGCCAGGCTAGGACCAGGGCACGTGGGGGGGTATATTGTATTATAGAGGGTGGGGTATGTTAGGTTATTATTGTATACAGAGGGCCAGTGGGGTTTACAGAAGGGGTGGTTTTTAGGGGTTTATGTTTAGGGGTTACTGAAAGGAGGGCAGGCAAAGGAGGGAGGAGGGCCGAGGGGGGGGTAGGGGGGCGGGGGGGTGTGTATGGGGTGGGGGGTGGGGGTTTGCGGTAATGGGGGGTAAGGGTGGGGTGGTATGGGGGTATGGATAGGGTTGGGCGGGTGGGGTATTAGGGTATATTGTGGGGTTGGGTATGGTGGTGGGGGGGAGGGGGGTATTTTTATTTAGCGCCAGGCAGGGCCTGCCAGGCCAGGCTGGGCCAGGGGGTGTGGCCAGGGGGGGGCCAGGGGGGTGGGTAGGGGTTTATTGTGGGGGTATATATGGTTTATGGGGTTGGGGGTTTGGGGTAGTGGGGGTGGGTGGGGGTTGGTATTATATAGGTATATATAGCCTGGCAGGGGCATGGTACGAGTAAGTTATGTAAAAGTAGTGCATGAAGTCAGTAGTTATGTGCAGTAAGTAACGCAAGTAAGTAGTAGGGTAGGTGGCTTAAGTAGTTTATAATGATTAAAAGGAAAGATAATAAAAATAAATTTAAGATCTTACTTAACTGATTTTAATCTTACCTGATGTCTTCTTTCCCTCCTCTTCTCCAAGTCGTCCGGAGTAGGACGAGGGAAGCTGTCAATGCGGGCCCCTACTCCCGGCCCGCTCACCCCACCCCGCCACATCCCCGCCGCTCAAAACTACGCGGGGGCGCGGCCTGCCCGCCGCGACGCTCCCTCACTCGCCCCGGGTGCGGGGGGACCTCCCCGCCAAAGCGGCGGAACGAGGAGCGCGATTTTGACCCACCGACACCGGTCGGTCACACCACCCACTCCCTGCCCCATATACCTATCGTCGGCGAGCCGCTCACTGCCCCTGTGCAACATCCTGGGGAGGAGCTTGCGCTGAACAGACGGGGGGGTGGGGGTCTGACGGGGGGGGGGGGATCAATTTTTTTAGATCCCAGATCAGAGATGGTCATGATGTTTACAGCCTCGGGGATGCCCTCTGGCCTTGCTCTCTTGATCTGATTGTGCATGCAACGAGGCGGGGGTGTGGGGTGAGGTGGGGTGGCATTGAGTGTAGGAGACTGGGTGTGTTGGGGTATTGTGTTTGATGTTGGTTTGATGCATGTGGGGCGATGTAGTTATTTGGTGGGTGCTGGTAGAGAGGCGGCGGCGGGGCACTCGGGGGGCCAACATCATCATGCATGACATCCATTATACGGCCATCCCAAACTTTCCTCAAATGAGGGCCATGCATCAAATGATCGATGAATGATTTGTTAACGATGTCCACTTGGCAATGATGCATGGCCCATGCATGTAACATAGCATCATGATCATCGGCGGACATGTGCATTCATCATTCTGGGCGGGGATTCGGTTAGTCGGCGCCAGCGGCCCTTACGCACCATCTGGGCACATTCTTGTACTGAGATTGATGTTTTTGGCACACAACAGTGGGGCCAATCAGGGGGTGCGGGGGCGGCCATTTCATCATCATTGTGTTTGGTGGATGCAGCTTTATACCGCTGGTTTGTGTGGTCAGTTAGTGCAGTAGTGAGACCCGGTAGGGGGTCGTTTGCAGCGAGGGGTGGGCAGAGCGCGGACGGGGGGGGAAGGTGAGGGGGTAATGCGAGGCGTCATAATGCAGCGGAACGCGGTGGGAGTTCAAACGAGGAGCGAGCGATTTTCTGGCCGAGAGATTGCAGCGAATGGAAATAGGGGCTGATGCATTTTGCATGCGGAGTTGCGGTGTAGGGGCGATGCCACAGAGTAAGGGGGGGAGGGGGGGGGGGAGGTAGAGAGTGCATTGGAGCGTGATGAAAGGGGGCGAAAGAGGCAGCTTGGAGAGAGGGGGGTGTGGTAGGGGGGGGCCGGGGGCAGGAGGGGTGGGAGGGGCGTTTGAACCGTGCAGGTAGGGGTAGGGGGTGGGGGGGGGGGGATTGGTAGGGGGGGGGGGGAATGGGGGGGGGGGGGAGAGGGGGGGGGTGTAGGGCCCAGGGGGGTGGAGGGGGGGCACTCTAGGTGGCCCCCCCCCCCTGGGCAATGGGGGTGTCCGGTCGAATATATTGTTGCGAACCTTATATCTTGATGCAGTCACACATGGCGTGGGGGCAACATTTCTGGGCTGGAATGGTTTGGTGTGGTTTTGGGTTTTTGCTTTATTTTGTTGCGCCGGCATCGCAGCGGCCGCTGAAAGGGGGGGGATGGGGGTACGAGGTAAAATTGAAAGGGTGGGGAAAGGAAAGAGGAGGAGGGGGAATAATGGAAAAGGAAATGTGGATTTAACGGATGATAAAAGGTGGGGAAGGAATAGGAGATAGAGAAAAAAGAGAAATAGGGATATAAGATGGGAAACGGAAAAGGAGGAGGATATAAAGGGGGTAGGGTAGAAAAGTATAGGTGGATAATCGGAGGGGGGAAAAGGAGAATAAAATATGGAAGGGGGGAGGAATGGAGAAGGAATGGAGGAAGGAAAATAGATAAAGAAAAAAATAGAGGAAAGAAAGGATAAGGAAGAGAAAAAGGGAGGAAGAGAAGGGGAAGAGAAGAGGAGAAGGGGAAAGGAAATAGAAAGGGTAAAACAGGGAGGAAGGGAAATCAAGGGATACAGGGGACATAGGGGGTTAGCGGAAAAGGGGAAACACTGGGGAAGGAGTAAAAAAGGGAAGGATAAAAAAAGGAGGAAGGGAAAGGGGAAGGGGGAAAGGAAAAAAAAAAAAAAGGAGAAACAGGAGGGGGGATAAAACAAGGAGGAAAAAATAAGGGGAAAAGAGGAGAAGAGGAAAGGAGGAGGAGAAACAGGGAAGGAATGGATAAACGAAAAAAAAGAAAATGGGAAAAAAGGGGGGAGAAAGGAAAGGGGGGAAAAAAAACAGGGAAAAGGAAAAAAAAAGAAAGGAGAAAGGGAAGAAAAGGGAAAAGGTAAGGGAGGGATAAACTCCGGACCCGTAAGGTAAAAATAGGGAGAAAAATTAGAGGAGTAAAGGAAAGGGGAGGAGGGGGATAAAAACTTAGGCCTGGCCGGAGGAGAAAACACGGGGAGAAAGGGGAAAAAACACCGGTACCCCCTCGGCTGTGGTGGGCGGCGCTCCGATGCTCGGGGCGCCCTCCCTGGGCGCCCTGAGGCACCCGCAGGACTCCCAGGGTCGCGGCCCGCCGGGCTATAAGGGCAAGGGAGTGCAAAAGGTGCCCCCACAGGTTTGCCCTTTATGGCCAGTCCGGAGGGGCCTGGGGGTAGCAGAGGCAAGAGGTCTCAGTCCAGGAGGGGTCTCGGGTCTGTGTGCTCCACGTGAGGGGTTTTGAGGGGGGGTTTTGAGGGCCCCACTTTGGTTGGGTTGATTGATTTATTTGTCAGGGGTGGTTGGGGGGGGGGGGGGGGGGGACCAGGTTAGGTTGAGGGCGATTGTGATGCGGGGGGGTTTCCAGGAGGAGTGAGAATTGTGGAGAGTGGATCTAGTTTGTGCTTAATTGGGTTCGTTGATGGCGAGAGGCACACCAACTGAGTCTGCTAACGAGTAGTATTGTTTTTTGTGCTCCAAACTAGGGGTTTTTTTTTTTGAGGGCCAGTTGGCAGATTGGGTTTTAGGTAGGTTTTGACGTGTCCTGGAGGTTTTCCAGGGGGAGGTGTGTGTTGTTTGTTTGTGGCTAAGGAGGGGTTGTGAGCAAGATGTTGGGAGCATGAAATAGTATATACTGCTGGGCTCCACCCTAAGTCAGCTTGAAGGCATGGACATTCTGTGTGCTTGGGAAGCCTTGTTAGAGCTCCAGGTAGATGCTCATGCCAATAGAGAGGGGGTCTTTGATTCTGGTGTGCTGCTCCACAGAGGGGTTTGTGGCCACTTTGAGGTAGGTATTTTTTTTAGTAGGTTTATTATGGACAGGGGAGAGTCCAGGAGGGTGAGACGGTATTATGACAGGTACCACTGAGTCTGCTAAGTCAGTATTTGTGCTCCAAACAGGGGTTTTTAGGGTCCTGTGAGGTAGGTTTTGGCAGGGTCAGAGAGTTGAGGGAGTTGTAAAGGATAAGTCGTTGGGATCCAGAAAGTTGTGAGATGGTCCTTGTTAGCAGGGGCAACATAAAGTCATCTGAAAAGCTGGGGGGGGCCTTCCTTCTGTTGTGCTGGGAATAAAAGCCTCTTGTTGGGGCTCCATGGTGGGGTGTGGTTGTCCATACTATGTATGCAAAGGTATCAGTGTGTTCTTGTGGTTGCTCCCACAAAGGGGATTTGTTGTTTTTGTGAGGCCACTTGGTTAGGTTTTATGACTGGGGTCGTCCAGGTGGAGGGAGTGAGCATTATTTTTGTGGGCAGGCACCACTAAGTCAGTTTGAGGACAGGGGCCCTCTTTGTGCTTGGGAAGCCTTGTTAGGGCTGGGTGCTCATGCCATGTAGCAGGTCTCTGTGTGTTCTCCACAGAGGGGTTTGAGGCCACTTGGGTAGGTTTTGCAGAGGTCCGGGAGATGGAGCAAGTCTTGTTGCAGGCACCACTAAGCCAGCCTGAAGTCTGGGGCCTTTTTTTTGTGACTTGTTGTAGAAGTTTTGGTTAGTTATGTTATGTCACATATACTTTTCTTTTTGGGAATGATTTTCAATGATTTTTCTCCATTCACATCCAAAGCTGCTTTCAGAAGTTTGCTGGTTTCTCTGTCAGTCGTGTGACCCCAATAATCATTATGATTTCCCCCCTTTGCACCGAATGCACTGCACCTGGGATAAGGAGTCCAGTAGAGAAGGGGGCGAGTAGGATCTGGACGGCGCCTTTGGAAGCGTCACCCTCAGCTGACTCCGGATCCGTCCATGGTGGGGTGATTGGTGAAGCCGAGGAGTTGGAGGAGAGAGGTCTTCGTGTAGATTTTTTAGTTTTTAGCTCATGCTGGTAAATTGTTGTTTTTGTTTTTCTGTGTTTTTTCCTCTTCCCCTTTCTCTGGATTATGCTCGTGGCCATTTGATCGCGAGTGCACTGATGTTATGTGTTATGGCGCCTGTGACTGAGGTGAGAACTACTTAGCAGGGTTTCCTGCTGGTGATTAACCCTATGTGCTTTTCATTAGCAGGAGATCAATGGTTGGAATTGGATTCAGGGCTTTTTATTAAGCTGTGAGAAAGGATTAGCTGAGAACTGGAGGGCAGTGTGTGTGTTTCCGAGTTCATTGCAAGAAATCGGTATAGATCTGCTCCTTAAAGGGGAAGTCCACCTCCAAGATCAGGCGCTTCCTTCAGCTGTGAGGACAGCATTGTGATGAAATTATAATATATCATTTTGAGCAAAGTTTAAATCAACATCTGCCTTTACTGATCCCATAGTCCCTCTCCTGATACTCACAATGGTGCAGGACGCTGAAGCTGAGGTATTACTGATGGTCATTATGGGGGGTCACCGTCTGGATAGGGAACAACACAGTGTCCTTGCTGGTGGCCATAATTCATAGGAAGTCTTAACCTGACCCTAGGTCCTGAGTTAGTTAGGGAGCATAACCCTAGTGCCTAGTATACCTATTAGCTAGGGGATTAATACCACCAGTCTCTACTAGCTAGGGAATACAACCACAAGTATACTACTAGTTTGGTTTTTTTAGGAAAGTATAACTCCATTCTACTATCTAGCTAAGTATTATAACCCCAGACAAATATCCAATTATAACTACTAGCTATGAACACAACCCCCAGGATACCTAGCAGCTAGAAATATAACCCCCAATATACCTACTAGCTAGGAATATAACCCCCCAAACCAACCAACCAATATACCTACTAGCTAGGAATATAACCCCTAATATACCTACTAGCTAGGAATGTAACCCCTAATATACCTACTAGATTGGAATGTAATCCCTAATATACCTACTAGCTAGGAATATATTTATAACCCCCAATTATTCATACTAGCTATGAATAATACCCCATTATATATAAAGTTGCTAGGAGGTATACAACCCCACAGTATTCCTAGTGAGTAGCTAGTAGATAGTTGACCAGGTACAGTACAGGTACCAAGCCAAAGTAGTTAGCAGTATAGTCCATAAAGTTCAGGTAGTTAGGATTATAACATGTCCAGTGCAAGTATTTAGGAGTTTACCCTTCCCCGTACACCTACTAGCTGGAATTAGAACCCGCTCCCAGATTTACCCGCTCCCATTACCCCCCACCCCCCCCCCCCCCCCCCCTAGATCCGCTCCCAACCGGCTCCCACGCTCCCACCCGCTCCCAACCCCGCCCGCTCCCAATACACCTAATAGCTTGGAGTTTAACCCACCCTTTTTGCCCCTATAGGTTAACTGTATATTAACCCAGTATACACCAACACCTAGGATTACAAGCCCTCTTGTACAACTAGTAAATAAGAGTAGACCTCACCCCCCCATCCCCCCCCCCCCCCATCCCCACTCCCCCCCCCCACCCCCCCCATACCACCTAAAATAAAACATAGGAGTTTAGCCCCCATTACATTCTCAGTAGGGTAGGAGTATGATGGGCGCCCCCCAGTACCAGGTACACCCGTAGGCTATTGGGAGTATAACCCCTCCAGTGCACCTATTAGGTAGGAAGTATAATCTGCTCATTGCACCTAGTATCTAGGAAGATAACCCCCTCCCCAGTATACCTAATAGCTAGGAGTATAATCTGCTCATTACACATAGGAGTATAACCCCCCTCTCCCCCCCGTCCCCGTAACTTAATAGGTTAGGGTTTTAACCCCACCCACCAGAGTACCATACCTCCAACTGTCCCTAGTATTGTGGAGGGGACAGTCCCTATTTTTAATCTTATCCTCTGTCCCCCTCTTTTCTCTATAAAATTGTCCTTCGTTTTCATTTGAGAAATTTGCGTCCAATAAAACTGACTATCTTGCTTTTATATAGTATCTGATGGCTTGACCTGTATGTTACAGACAATTTACTTAATATTTCATCATTGGACCAATGCAATCCTGGAATTGTGTCCTTTTTTGGGCTGTCTAAAAAAGTATGGATGTATGTGTGTATGGGCCTCGTGGTTAGAGGCGTTGTCTTAGTATGATGTCATGGTGTTGGGCGTGGTGGGTTTGATTAGTGGCGTGTCTTAGTTGATGTCATGTGTATGGGCGTGGTTAGAGGCGTGTTTGTATTAATATGAGTGTTCTTGTGTTTGGCGTCGTGGTTCGAGGCGTGTTGTCTTTGGTTTGTCTTAGTTATATGATGATGTCATGTGTTTGGGCGATGGTTAGAGGTGTTTGTTTATTAGTATGATGGCATGTGTGCTGTATGTATTGGGCGGTGTGTTAGAGGAATGTCTTAGTATGATGTCTTGGTCTGGATGGGCGTGAGTTGGTTTAGTGGCGTTTTTTTGGTTGTTTTGTTTGTATGATGTCATGGGTTTGTCTATGGGCGTGGTGTTGGGGTTAGTTTAGAGGCGGTTTCTTAGTATTGATGTCATGTGTTGGGGCGTGGGTGTTTCGCCGTGGTTTTGATTATTGAGGAGTTGTCTTAGTTTGATGTCAGGTGTATTGGGCGTGGTTAGAGGCGTTTTGTTATTTGTATGAGGTCATGTGTATGGGTGGTTAGAGGGCGTTGTGTGGGTTGTCCTTAGTTGAGTTGTGTTTTGTTTGTTTTTGTCTTGTATGATGTCATGTGTTTGGGCCTACGTGGGTTAGTGGAGTGTTTAGTTGTTGTCAATGTGTATGGGTGTGGTTAGAGGGCGTTTGTTTGTCTTTGTATGATGTCATGTGTTTGGGTGGGGTTACTGGCGTTGGCATGAATGCCTGATGTGTTACATTCTTTTTGCAATCTCTAAAAGTTGGGAGGTATGTCCAGTACACCTAATAGGTAGGAGTATAATCTGCTCAGTACACCTAGGAGTATAACCCCCCCCCGTAGCTTATAGAGTTAATAATGATGGAGTATATGCCCCCACCGTTATTTTTAAACCCTTTATAGGTAGGAGTTATCATGTGGATCAGTTGCACCTAGGAGTATATCCCCCCCCCCCCGTAGCTTAATATGATGGAGTATGACCCCCCCAGTATACCTTATAGGTAGGAAGTTAGAGTATCTTCTTGCTCAGTGCACTAGGACTATAAAAAAAAAAACACCCCCCCCCCCCCCCCCTATGTAATTTACTCTGTAGGAGTATAACCCCCCCAGTACACCTATGGTAGGCACCAATTCCTCTTGCACAGTCACTATGTGCATGGTGTCAGTCACGCGGCTGCTCTGTACACACACACACGGTGTCTCGACCGCGCATGCGCTGGCAGAAGCTCAGCATTAGCCTGTCCATGTATATCACATCCATGGGAGGTGGAAGCCAAGCAGCCGGGATCACGTGCTAGGTGTACGGCTTGTGATCCTGAACCAGAGCAGAAGAGAAGAAACGGGGTCACATCTGATGCAGAGGATCCAAGGGTGCAGCCAAAAAGCTGGAAAACACTGCTGCAGACCACCAGCAGCGGAGTCTGAAGAGATTGATGAGCGGCCGCCCCGTCCACCCCTCAATGGCGGCGCCCGAGCACTTCAGGGCGCTGCTTGTAACAAGATCATTGTATGAAGAGACGGAGGATACAGTCCGTGCGATCCATAAGCCGCACTCCAGGCCTCCAGCACTCAGCCCCCGGCAGCGCGGGCCACAGGGTTAAGCAGTCTGACTGGGGATTGATCGCATCCTGAAACCAACCGTCCATCTTAAGACAGAAAACTTTCCGCCGCATGGGATCAATGGCGTTATAAATTGGGGCATTGATTTCCTATAGTAATGGCAGAGGTGGTTACACACACGAGGCTGCAGCCAAGGCCGGTGTCCAAAGACTCTAACTAGACCATCATTGACCCTGACACCGAGCCTTCTCCTGCGCGGTGCTATTACCGGCACATGTGCAATCAATGGACTCTATCGGTCTCCATTGCTACCAGTTGTAGCCAGAGCGAGCATGTCTTTGTGGGGTCTACTGCTGTGTAATGGTTAACCAACCATTACATAGAGAAGATTGGACGCTATGGTGTCATGAATGTGGCCTATTCTCCTTAATAGGATCAGATAATTACATAATTATATCTAGACGGAGAACTACTGTAGAATTTGCTTGAACCCTTCCCTTAAAAGGGGATTTCCATCATAGACTTTGATGGCTTATGTCTCAGGAACGGGGCCCTGAAAGTGTCATCTCAGAATGAAGAGCTGGTAACACTTGCACACGACTCTCCATCCTGATCTATGGAAGTTCTGAGTATGGCTGAACAGAATGGAGAACACAGCGCTCCCCTGTACTGTGAACTCCATAGAACAGATGGATGAGAACACAGCGCTGCCATGTACTGGGATATCACAATAGATCAGATGGAGATCACAGTGCTTCACCTGTTCTGGGAACTCCAATTTGAATAGATTGGAGAAAACACATCTCCTCTGTACTGGGAAACTCCACCATAGAACAGAATGGAGAACACAGCGCTCCCTGTAATGGTGAACTCCCATAGACAGGGTATGGAGAACACAGTGCTCCCTGTTCTGGGAATCCCATAGAAATAGAATGGAGACACACCTCTCTCTGTTACTGGGGGATCCTCCATAGAATGAAAGGAGAGAACACAGTGCTGCCCCTGTACTGGGAAACTTCCATAGAACAGAATGGTGAACACTGCGTCCACTTGTACTGGGAAACTCCATAGAACAGAATGAGAACACAGAGCTCCCCTGTAATGGGAATAATATAGAACAGAATGGAGAAACACAGCGCTTCCCTGTACTGGGTACTCCCATGTACAGAATGGAAATACACAGAGATTTCTGTACTGGATACCATATGAACAGATGATAACTCAGCGCTCCCATGTACTCGGAACTCCCATAGAAACAGAATGGAGGAACACTCGCTCCCCTGTACTGGGAATCCATAGAAACAGATTGGAGAAACAGCGATCACAGTACTGTGAACTCCATAGAACAGATTGGAGAACACAGCGCTCCAGTACTGTGAACTCCATAGAAACAGAATGGAGAGAAACAACGCGTTCCCTGTAACTGGGAATACCCATAGCAACAGAATGGGGAAAACACAGCGATCCCTGTATGGGAACTCCATAGAACAGAATGGAGAACACAGCGCTCCCCTGTATGGGAACCTCCAATAGAACATGATTGGAGTACACAGCGCTCCCCTGTATGGGAACTCCCATAGAACAGATTGGAGAAACCACAGCGCTCCCCTGTTCTGTGACTCCCATAGATACAGAATGAGAACACAGCGTCCCCTGTAACTGGTAATCCCTTAGAACAGAATGGAGAACCCAGCGCTCCCAGTTCTGTGAACTACCATAGAACAGAATGGAAGAACACAGCGCTCCCAGGTCTGTGAACTCCCATAGAACAGAATGGAGAAACAGCGCTCCCTGTAAGGGAACTCCCATTAGGAACAGAATGGAGAACTCAACGACTCCCCTGTTCTGGGAAAACTCCCATAGAATAGAGTGGAGAACACTACTCTCCTCTGTACTGAGGAAACTCACATAGTTTTGAAGGAGAGTACACAGTGCTGCCCTGTTACTGGGTACCGTCCATAGAACAGATTGGAGAACACAGCGCTCCCCTGTAACTGGGAATCCCATAGAACAGATATGTAAAACACAGCGCTCCCTGTACTGGGAATCCCATAGAAACTGAATGGAGACCACAGCGACTACCCTTGTACTGGGAACTCCATAGAAACAGGAATGGAGAACCAAAGCGCTACCCCTTGTACTGGGAACTCATATGAACAGAATGGAGAACACAGCGCTCCCTGTTCTGTGAAATTACCATTAGATCAGTATGGAGAACACAACGCTCCCCTGTACTGGAAACTCCCATAGAACAGAATGGAGAACACAGCGCTCCCAGTTCTGTGAACTCCCATAGATACAGGAATGGAGAACACAGCGCTCCCTTTACTGGACTCCCATGAACAGAAGGAGAACACAGCGATCCCATACTGGGAACTCCAGTAGAATAGAATGAGATCACTACTCTCTCTGTACTGGGAACTCCCATAGAATAGATAGGATGAGAACACCAGTGCTGCCCTGTACTGGGATACTTCCATAGAACAGAATGAGAACACAGCGCTCCCTGTACTGGAAGACTCCCATAGAACAGAATGGAGAACACAGGCTCCCCTGTAATGGGAAGCTCATTTTGAACAGATGGAGAATACCACAGCGGCCTTCCCTGTTACTGGGAACTCCCATAGAAAGAATGGGAATACACAGCACTTCCCTGTACTGGAACTTCCCATAGAACAGAATGGAAAACACAGCGCTCCCGTGTACTGAAACTCCCATTGACAGGAATGGAGAAAACAGCGCTCCTGTACTGGGAACTCCATGAACAGAATGGAGAACAGCGCTCTTGTCTGGGAAACTCCCATAGAACAGGGAATGGAGGTACAACGAGCTCCCCCTTGTAACTGGGAAATCCCATAGAACAGAAATGGAGAACACACCTCTCCCATATAACTGGGAACTCCCATAGAATCTGAATGGAGAACACAGCGCTCCCCAGTACTGGAATCCCATGAACCAGAATGGAGACACAGTGCTCCCTGTACTGGGAACTCCCATAGAATAGTATGGAGAACACACTCTCCTCTGTACTGGGAAATCCCATAGAATGAAAGGAGAAGAACACAGTGCTGACTTGTTCTGGGAAAGACCATAGGAAAAGGAATGGAGAAACACCTTTTCCCCCTATTCTGGGACTCCCATAGAAAAAGTATGGAGAAGAACACAGCGCTGCCTGTACTGGAACGCCCATAGGACTGAATGGAGAGAACACAGCGCTGCCCTGTACTGGGAACTCCCAATTAGAACAGTATGGAGAACACAGTGCTCCCTGTTACTGGGGACTCCCATAGAACAGAATGGAAGAGATCACAGCGCTCCTCTGTACTTGGAAACTCCCATAGAACAGAATGGAGAACACTGCGCTCACTGTACTGGAACTCCATAGAAACTGAATGGAGAACACAGCGCTCACCTGTACTGGAGACTACCATAGAACAGAATGGAATACACAGCGCTCCATGTAATGGGAATAATCCCATAGAACAGAATTGGGAACAAAGCGCTCCCTATATGGGAAAACCATAGAACAGAATGGAGAACAACGGCGCTCCCTGTACTGGGAACTCCCATAGAGGAGATTGGAGAGTCATATGCAGGTGCGACCGGCTCTCTGTTCTGAGCCAGCACTTTCGAGGCCCGTTTCCGTTTCAGAAGTCGAATTCCATCAAAATCCACGGTGCAAAAACCCCTTCAATGTATCATAAAAAGTGCATTTAATTGAAATCTATGTGTCAGGTTCACATCACCGCTCTCTTGGGTCCTGAACCTTGTATGACTGTTGCAGAACACCTCATGTTCTGTACCCGCCTACAGCTGCAATATACCCCAGGTAAGTGCCCCTCCTGGGAAACCATCTACATGAAGGAGGCAAATTCTTGGCCCTGAGTCCAGGACAAAGTAATGGAGAGATGGGAACCTACAATGACAGAAGGATTTGCTTCTAGTAAGATCACGATCGTCTGAAACACAGCGCGGCGCCCCTAGTGGCAGAGCACATGCTGACATCCAATAGACATAAGCAAACAGTGATAGTGTTCGGTTCGAGGTCCGATTTGAACACGAGCTTCGAACCCAATTAAAGTCAATGGGAGAAGATGTTCTGGTTAATTTTTCTACCTATACAGGTGAGGAGAAGCTGGAATTACATCCATAACAGTCACAGAAAAAATCTGTGAGGCTAAAATACTTCATTCCTTTCAATGGCTAACTTAAAAGGTGAGGGCAGCTTGAAAGCAGGGGCGTAGATATGGAGGTGCAGCGGGGGTAGCAAGCTGCTTCGGGGCCCTGTATCCTGAGGGGGCCCAAAGCCTCTTTGTCAATAAGATGACTCCGGTATTGGAAACGGCACATGGTAACTGGCAAAGAGCCCCCTATCACTTTTGCATCAGAGCCAAGAACTTCAAAGTTACGACTCTGCTCTGCAAGCTTTGTACTTGTGAAATATGTGGTTGGCAGCAAGAACATCACAACGGGGAACATGAGGTACAGCTGGCAGGGGTTGTAGTTTATAGGGGTGCAGCGGGTATCTGCCGTTTGGGGCCCTGCCATTCTGTGTGGGGACCAAATGCCCCGTTTGACACTTAAGAAGGACACCGGTATTGGAAATTGGTGGGTCCCGATTTCACTTTTTGCACTGGGGTACAAGAACTTGACTTATTGCCTTTGCAGATGGACTAGATTAGACAGCAGTTACATGGTGGCAGCTGAGAACATGCCAATTGGGGAAACATGGAGGTTCCTGTAATGTTAGATATGATGCAGTGAGTACCATTGGTTGGCAGCGAGAAACATGGCAATGGGGAACATGTAGGTTCCCGTTCTGTTAGATTAGACAGCAGTACCATTGGTGGCAGTGAGAATTGGGCAATGGGGAAACATGGAGGTTTCAGTTCGACAAGATATGGAAATCAGTACCTTTGGTCGGCAGCGGAGAGCGAGAACTTGGAAATGGGGAAACATGGAGGTTCAGGGATAACAGGACTTAGTACATTTGGTGTTAGTTCAGGTGTGAGCATTTAAAAAAATAATAGTTTTGGAGGGCTTATAGGAAGAGGATGTAGAGGTTGTGTGCAGTGCACATCAAGGTCATAAGGTGTATATTTCAATAATTAATTCAGCTGAAGAATTTGTAGCTGTTGGCGTGCTGTAGAAGTACATCTGTAGAAGCAGCGAGGCACAGGAACTACAGGACATTGAGATATAATGTAATTTGTATTTCACATTGTCAAGAGACGTGATACAGTTTACTAGTCGAGTGACAGTGGAAGAAATGGTCTAAAGATTCACACTTTTGATTAATTTTTTGAAATGTCAATGATCCACTTGTCGGGGAAATGACGGTTAGGTTTGTTTGTTAAACCCCTCAGCTGGGCTGAATCGTGCGTGCTGAGATACGCTAGATGCGGGCAGGATATAAAACTTCTATGGCGTGCCGTGCAAACTCAGGCCATTCATTCCAGTTTGGACACCCAGAAGTGAATGGGCTCCAGAACTAAGTCCAAAAACATCAATGTTGAGAAGCAGGTAGTCATGGATCATGATCTTAGGTGGTCTATGTGTGTCTGAATGCTGCCTGCCTTGCAGGCGGCTGAGGTGGAAAAATCGATTGCCAAATGTCACCCTAGTTAAGTGTCTTGCACACTGTATGCTAACTGCTATTTTGACATTCTAATGCTTGCCGCAGTTGTGACTTTGTTGTGACATGAGAAGTTGAAGAAGATGCAAAAAGATGTCTGAGTGGTCAATGAGCACTGTCTAAAATTCTTCATTATAATGTCAATTTCTGTGGCGTGGAGGAAATTGCTCACTTGTGATTTGTTACAGGATCAAGGAGGGTGGGCCACCCAGTAATCGCTGTTATTTGATTGCATTGATGCTTGGATATGGTGCAGGTTATGGAGCATCCATGCATCATGTGTAAGATGTGAGTGGGATCTCCCTAAGCCTTGGGGTTGAGAGGCACTAACGTGATCTTTGTCCTTTTTCTACTCTCATCTCCTGTAATCTGTGCCAACCTCTTACCACTGAAGGGAAATCGGCACCGTCGGTGTTCATCCCTGCCTTCTCATCCGCTAGCCTCATGCGCTGTACTCTGTGAGCTGAACTGCCGTCCTGCACCCGCCCTGGACCTCGAACCACCACCTAAAGAAGACATAGTCAATTTGCGTACAATCCTCGGCGGTTAAGGCTCATTTGTCATCCTCCTCCATCAATGCTGGGGACCTGCTGCGCAGAGTGCCTGATGGGCTTGTTCCTAGTAAAAATTACACCATAATGGTCATGCTGACAACACCATCATCCTGACTGACCATTTTGGTGGCCTCTTCAAAACTGCCAAGGATGGTGCAGAGATCCGTCACTTGCCTCCACTCTCTATGGGCCAACACCCCGAGGTCGTGAGGTCATGCAACATTTCATACTGCATAGAGGCATTACACTGCTGCCACAATCTCTGGAGCATGTGGAGGGTGGAATTCCAGCATGCTGCCACATCACGTCAGGTGGTTGACGGGGAGGACCAGATGACGTTGCAACGCTGCCAGTCGTGCCGAAGCAGGGTGCGAACACCGGAAGTGTGAGCTAAGACCTGAGCATTCCTCAGCCAACAGTCAAGACCTGGCTAGCACTTGATAAATTTCTGCTCAACCAGGTTCATGACGTGTGCCAGGCAAGGGATGTGCATAAGTCTGCTGACCTTAAGGGCAGCAAGGAGATTTCTCCCATTGTCGCACACCACCTTGCCTGGCGCCAGGTTCTTAGCACCCAGCCACTGGTCAGTCTGAGTGCGCACAGCTCTTGACCTGTGTTGACGATATCCAAGACACATTAATTTCATAATGGCCTGGTTTCTCTTGGCATGTGATGCTGTCGAGGTTGGGGATCTGGACTCTGCACCATCCCAGCAGTGTTGAAGAGTGTCGGCAGAGGCCCATCACCAGAGGCACTTTAATCCACCCAACTCACCCAGTGAGCAGTCAATGAGATGTAACGCCCTTGACCGTGCTTACAAGTCCATGTGTCTGTAGCGAGATGGACTTTGGTGGACACAGGTGCAGCCACATTTTCTGCAATGTGGCTGGTCAGGGCAGGGACAGCTTTTCTAGAAAAGTAATGCCTGCTCGGCATCTGATATTGGGGACATGCCAGGGCCATGGTGTGGTGGAACCCATCTGTGTCCAACGCATTCAGGCTTTTGGCTTTGGGATGGCTGGGGTGAAAGCGTTTCTTATGCTCCAACACCTGGTACACAGAAGACTGGCTGCTGGACTGGCAGGTGACTTCCTCTCCCTCACAGTCTACATCTTCAAGCTGGGGGTTAGAAGCCACAGGCACTGCGAGGCATTGCTGACCGCTCAGTATTTCTGCCGACGGACTGGCTTCCTTCTCCTCCTCTGAGGGCATCAGTGATTGGGCGTCAGAGCAGGCAAAATCATCTTTGTTGGCCTCTTGATGTTTTGAAATGTCTTCTGACCCCAACCGCATTGTGTCATCAAAGAGCTCTTCAGAATATGGATTATTTGGAATGCTCTGTATACTGGGTCATGACATTCGGCCCGTGTTTGCTTCAGGTTGGACTGATTATGATGACAAATGTGGCCGTGACTGAGAGGAAGAGGAGGTGAAACCACTGGATGAAACCACAGGATCTAATAACCACTGAAGAACAGATTGGTGACGCTGTTCAGTAATGAGACGCACAGGGAACTGGACAAGCGATGACAGGCCTGATGGTCCAGCGACTGACGATGTGCTCTCTTGTGTGTTGTCCAGAGCACTGGAAGGAGCGCCTTGTCTCGTACCCCTATTTCCACTTCCTATGCCCCTCCTTGCTCGCTTATCACCTCTAGTTCCCACCATGTTGAAAAGCTAAATATTATAGCTATACATGTGGCACAAGATATATGTAATAAAAAAGAGAGAAGTGTATATATACATATGTGGATCACAATAACGCACTGGTATATTTCAGCGTTATGTGGACTTAAAATCTGGCAAAATTACACTTTTTGGCGTTGAGTAAGAGTCACCAACAGCGAGAGCTCTATTTCCTGTATATATATATCTGTATGACAACAACACACGGTATATTGGAAGGTATTTCACCCCCAAAACTGTCAGAAATGAACTTTTCTCCAATTAGAATAATTTTCACCAACCAACCCCTATTTAGAATATATTTCTTTGTATAGGAGATTTGGAGACAGTGTTTTATAAAATTATTCACCCCAATACTGCAAAAAACAGAACTTTTGGGTACTTTTGAGTATGATTTAACAAATCTAAGCACTCTGTATAATATATCCATGTATATGAGAGTTAAATGTCACCAAATAACAGCTTCTGGGTGTGGGAAAGATGCAGCCAGCAATACCAAACTCCCTAAATATTGCTGTGTAGGGAGAGGAAAATGTTATCTAAGTCTTGATTCCCTAAGCTTGCTGCACACCCCCCTAACTAGCTACCTAACTAATCTAGATAGCAGCTTTTCCTGCCTAAAATCGCTAATGAACAAAGCTTGTGCCTGCATGCAAGCAGACAGAGAGCAGTCTATAGAGTACAGAGAGTGAGCTGAAAATGGTGTTCAGAATGCAATACAGTGAAATATATATATAACATGGTCATGTGATTGTAGCAGCCAATGAGAGCCCTACACCTCAGCGATGATGTTTTTGACACTTCTCTGGCTGAACATCATGGCGAACTCAAATATTTACTTGAACGAACAGTAACATTTTCGGTTCGACTTAACACAGCGCGTTGCCCCTATCACTCCCCATCCAGCTCTGCACCTGCCTCTGTGGTTTATCATCATTTGTGAATTTACGGTAAGATAATTGGAATTTGGGCGCAGATGTTAAATTATTGCTGGAAGCAGCAAGAGTGAATTTTGCTATTTCTGATCTCCTATTGTATGTGTGAACTGAAGATAAAGGGCCGTGTGGTTAATTGTACATTACAGACTGAGGACAAGCAATGACATCATATCTGTCCCGACACCAAGATTACATCTGTGGATATACTGCATGCAATACGTGACCAGTGTGATCTCCCAAGCCTGAGGACAAGACTATGCAATACAGCCAGATGGACGGCGATACTGCTCATCACTACGTGTATGTTCACACTACTGTAATACAAGAATACATCAACTGTCAGACTACCCCCTATGTAGAAGAATATCACTACTATAATACTGCCCCCTATGTACAAGAATATAACTACTACAATACTGCCCCCTATGTACAAGAATATAACTACTATCATACTGCCCCCTATGTACAAGAATATAACTACTATAATACGGCCCCCTATGTACAAGAATCTAACTACTATAATACTGTCCCCTATGTACAAGAATATAACTACTATAATACTACCGCCTATGTACAAGAATATAACTACTATAATACTGCCCCCTATGTACAAGAATATAACTACTATAATACTGCCCTCTATGTATAAGAATATAACTACTATAATACTGCCCCTATGTACAAGAATATAACTACTATAATACTGCCCCCCTGTGTACAAGAATAGAACTACTATAATACTGCCCCCTATGTACAAGAATAGAACTACTATAATACTGCCCCCTATGTACAAGAATATAACTACTATAATACTGCCCCCTATGTACAAGAATATAACTACTATAATACTGCTTCTATGTACAAGAATATAACTACTATAATACTGCCCCTATGTACAAGAATATAACTACTATAATACTGCTTCTATGTACAAGAATATAACTACCATAATACTGCCCCTATGTACAAGAATATAACTACTATAATACTGTCCCCTATGTACAAGAATATAACTACTATAATACAACCCCCCATGTACAAGAATATAAGTACTATAATACTGCCCCCTATATACAAGAATATAACTACTACAATACTGCCCCCTATATACAAGAATATAACTACTACAATACTGTCCCCTATGCACAAGAATATAAGTACTATAATACTGCCCCTATGTACAAGAATATAACTACTATAATACTGTCCCCTATGTACAAGAATATAACTACTATAATACTACCCCCTATGTACAAGAATATAACTACTATAATACTGCCCCCTATGTACAAGAATATAACTACTATAATACTGCCCTCTATGTACAAGAATATAACTACTATAATACTGCTCCTATGTATAAGAATATAACTACTATAATACTGCCCCTATGTACAAGAATATAACTACTATAATACTGCCCCTATGTACAAGAATATAACTACTATAATACTGCCCCCTATGTACAAGAATATAACTACTATAATACTGCCCCTATGTACAAGAATATAACTACTATAATACTGCCCCCTATGTACAAGAATATAACTACTATAATACTGCCCCCTATGTACAAGAATATAACTACTATAATACTGCTTCTATGTACAAGAATATAACTACTATAATACTGCCCCTATGTACAAGAATATAACTACTATAATACTGCTTCTATGTACAGGAATATAACTACTATAATACTGCTCCCTATGTACAAGAATATAACTACTATAATACTGTCCCCTATGTACAAGAATATAACTACTATAATACTGCCCCCTATGTACAAGAATATAACTACTATAATGCTACCCCTATGTACAAGAATATAACTACTATAATACTGCCTCCTATGTACAAGAATATAACTACTATAATACTGCCCCCTATGTACATATACAGACGCACCCGCCATCATTATCTTGGCTTTGGCTGTGACAGGAGAAGTGATTGTGCTTCTTCTTTGCAGAAATGAAGCTCCTTGAAACCTCATCCAGTAGAAGGATACAAATCAGCACATGTAACTCTATAGCGGTTGTATCTAGTGTATGTCTGTGAATTCTCAGCTACAGGCTACATCTATCACAGCCGCTCATTACCTAAATACCCACAGCTTAAAGCTAAAACCTTTCAAGATCTGCAGAAACCTTTTGAAGGAGGAGAGAGCACAAGAGTCATCCTTTCACCGTGGGAGCAGATGCATTGCCTTGATTGACGGTATGCTGTAGTGCTGTAGTACTATGTAGTTTATCAGAACATAAGGGACCAATCAAGATTGTTGCAATTTATACAGATAAATAGATACAATGTATGCTAGTCAGGCTTGCCATCAATAATTTCAGGGCTCCATACAATTTGAGTACTTCCAATACGGTCTTGATAGTAACACAAGTCAGGAGAAGTAAGGTGATGGTCATTGGCATACACAGAAGAGAAGGGGCCCATAGCGGAGCTTTGGATGGACCCTTCATTATGGTGGCAGTTGTTGACATGTAGAACAGAAGGTTGTGGTGTTTTCTCCCTGTCCAAACACTTTCGATGGCTCTTGGGACCAGTAGAGGACAGGTACTCGTCATCCATAAACAAAGAGAGTAAGACCAGTCAGAGTATGCGATTCTCTTCTGGGGTCCCCTCAGCAGCTACGTGACCTTATGAGTACATATGGCCTCTGGTGATGGCCCAGTTTTGATGAACATTGTCTCCCTAATCAGGTGTAAACACATATTTGTGACCTGTCTTCCTCATCTTACTTGCTGCTTTGACTACAATTTGGAAACTAAGCACACTACCTCCAACCACGAGGGACAGCAATGGGGACCTGTGTGGCCCCATCTCACGCACCTCTTTGGACAAAATTGACACATCTTCAGCCTCTGGCTTTAAACAAGACGTTTCCCATTCACTGACAACAAGCTGCCACTCTTTCACAGATGTAGGTTGTTTAAAACAGGAGACAGGGGGAGACACAAATGATTGCAGGATCTGACTACACTTAGGGAGACATGTATGATGCGCCTGAACCTGTGAACCTGTTCTACTGTGGGTCATAGATTTAGCGTTTTCTAGCTGCAAGGCAACACTTCTGGCTCAGGTAAACCCCTTGCAAAGTGCTCTACCTGTCCCAGCAGTAATGCACCTGGATTTGCCGCACTGAAGCTATAAATGTGGAGCTTCGTACGGTTGTAGTGCGCCTCGCCTCCAGCACCATTCCCGATCTCAGGCGCATTGCAAAGTGCTGCGGGTGCACTGTAATTCGCCTGATATTGGAGTTTGTCTGTTTAAAAATAGAGCGAACAGGGCCCACGTTCATACAAGTCCCCCATAGTCCCCAGCAGCATAGCCTAATCTACTGCTTATGGATGCAACGCCTTCAGCCCTGGAATCCATAGAGCCAAAAATATCCAAACAAAAAGTTTTAAGAAGACAGCGTCCAGCGGGATTCAAAAAGTATAAAAAAAAAAAAAAAGATTAGTCTTCAATCCAGCTATACGCTGTCTTCCTAAAACTTTTTGTTTGGATTCACTTAGTTTGTAGTCTGTAACCATGGAGACACAATGCTCTGCATTGGAGCTGTATGCACAAAACGATAGTACATTTTATGTCAAGGCATTTTACAAAACTGCTTCACTTTTGATGGGGCTTTGGGGTAATGATATGACATGTTCCTTAATATTCACAACAGGGGTGTAACTAGAATCCATAGGGCCCCATAACAAAATCAGATGGGGCCCCACAATCTATTGACTATAAACTAAACCAGCAGCATAGGTAGCAATAATTAAAAGTATACATAATACCGGCATTTATGAGGGTGATATAAAAATAACACCATATATCAGGGAGGTATAAATAATACTGTCATATATCAGGGAGGTATAAATAATACTGCCATATATCAGGAGGTATAAATAATACCGCCATATATAAGGGAGGTATAAATAATACTGCCATATATCAGGAAGGTATAAATAATACTGCCATATATCAGAGGTATAAATAATACCGCCATATATCAGAGGTATAAATAATACAGCCATATATCAGGGAGGTATAAATAATACCGCCATATATCAGGAAACCTACACAGTAGAGCTGGAGAGCAGAAAGACACCAACTACTTGTTCCCAACAAAAAGGAACAATCTTCTTTTACCTGAGTGGGGCCCCCCTCATCCTTCGAGCCCCATAGCAGTCGCTATGGCTGCTATGAGTATAGTTATACATATGATTCACATCCTTAAAGGAGAAGTTGTCACTAGGACATGATGTCATAGATCTGACCAAACCCCTTTCCATCTGTCTCATACTTTATACTAAACCAACCCCCGATCTCTGAATGTAAACAAGAAGGTTCCCATTCACTGACAGCAGGCGGCCACTCTTCTCACAGAGTTCCTGTAAAGGGATCAATGCAAGAAGGAAACATTAAGAATTAAATTTGTATTATTATTCTTCCCTAATTACGGTTTTCTCGCTACGAAAATCATAGTTGAAAATGAGGGGAACAAAAATCTAAGCATGTCCGTCCTTGGTTACCATAAGCAAAGTGCTATGGTTTATGAGAACGGGTTATATGTTTAGTGCTTGGTAACGAAGTGAGAGCTCCGATCAGGTTACACCCAGTTCCCGCCCCCGGTCGTAATCGGGAACGCGCGTCGGAGGGAGAAGGAGAGAGGTTGTGGACGGGAGCACGCAGGGAGATGTGTGCATGGGAGAGAGAGAGCTGTTTTCACTGACAGGAAGCAGTGGTAGGTGCGACGTATGCGTGCGGGGTTGGCTCTTTTCACTGACAGCAATAAGTGGTAGGTGCGAGGTATGCGTGCGGGGTTGGCTCTTTTCACTGACAGTAATCAGTGATAAGTGCGACGTATGCATGTGGGGTTGGCTCTTTTCACTGACAGCAATCAGTGGTAAGTGCGAGGTATGCGTGCGGGGTTGGCTCTTTTCACTGACAGCAATCAGTGATAGGTGCGAGGTATGCGTGCGGGGTTGGCTCTTTTCACTGACAGCAATCAGTGGTAGGTGCGACGTATGCGTGCGGGGTTGGCTCTTTTCACTGACAGCAATCAGTGGTAGGTGCGAGGTATGCATGCGGGGTTGGCTCTTTTCACTGACAGCGATCACATAGGTTCTGCAGCAGAGAGAGAGATCTTGTGCAGTCCCATGTAAACACAAACAGATAAAGCGTATAGTTTTGTTCTGCAGATCTGTAGAGGTCAAAGGTGTAATAATCTGCAGGATATAGCACTGTGTGAGATAGAGAGAGACAGAAAAAAAAATCACCCATATTTGCCAGAGTCCTGAATGTCAAATGCCCATTCTAGTTACAAAGTATGTAGAGAGAGCGAGAAATGTAG
Organism: Phyllomedusa bahiana; assembly: GCA_025379985.1. Taxonomy (NCBI): domain Eukaryota; kingdom Metazoa; phylum Chordata; class Amphibia; order Anura; family Hylidae; genus Phyllomedusa; species Phyllomedusa bahiana. The sequence continues at coordinate 34,385 of JAODAL010019381.1, read as the reverse complement.
ATAAACACTATTAAGGTACACTTAGCGTTTCACTTGCAATGATTCCAATGACAGCTGAGAACCGCTCCCTTCCCCCGGCTCACACAGAATGAATTCTCACGTGCACACTTTGGGGCATGTCTGCAGAGGTGAAGATACACCCTGCTGGGAGGAGAAACACGCCCCTCCATTTCACAAGCTCTGCTTAGCAACCAGCGTAAACGGCCGCCAAATGATGAAACGATAAAACCCCTTTGAAGGATCTGCGCTGTTATCAATGAATAGAAGCATGACATTTTGATAAATCGATACTTTGTGTTATACTTTCTATACAATGCAACTGATTCCACTGAATTGGGTTTTCATTAAATGTACACATCATGGCGTATATACGTTAAATACAGGCCAGGAACACAGTGTGAACACAGGCTAAGGCATCAGCCAAAATCTATCAACCACAGATTATACTGTAATACAATGTATATAAAAATGTATGTTAGAAAGGTAAAATATAGTTACTCCAATCTGTCCCTGTTTGGACATTCTGAACCCAAGTTTTTTCACTTTGACCCAAACTCCTAAACGTAGCCCTAATCCCGACTCTAACCTTAAACCTAGCAATAATGCTGACCTTAACCCTAAATCTAGCCCTTATTCTGACTTTAACCCTAATCCTGACCTTAACCCTACACCTAGCCCTAATCCTGACCATAACCCTAACCCTAATCCTGACCCCTAACCCTAAACCTAGCAATAATGCTGACCTTAACCCTAAATCTAGCCCTTATTCTGACCTAAATCCTAACCCTAATCCTGACCTTAACCCTAATCCTAATCCTGACTTTAACCCTGAACCTAGCCATAATAATGACTTTAACCCTAAACCTAGCCCTAATACTTACTCTAATCTTATATCTAGTCCTAAACCTAACCTTAACCCTAACTCTAGCACCAACACCTAGCCTTTATCCTGATCTTAATCCTAAAAATTGTCCTAATTTTGATCCCAACCCTAAACCTAGCACAAATCCAGACTGTTACCCTAATCTAGTCATTATTCTAACCTTAACACTCAACCTTGTCTTAATTCTGACCTTAACCCTAAACCTGGCCTGAATCCTAACCGTAACCCTAAATTATTGATTCCTGAGGCACTGATTCTTGGGGCCACCAGTGGACTTAATTCTTGGAGGCCACCACCAAAGTTGAATCTTTGAGCCCATCAATGGAGTTTATTCTTGGGGCCCACCAGTGGAGATGATTCTTGGGGCCACCAGTGTAGTTTATTCTTTGGGCCCACCAGCAAAGTTGATTCTTGGGACCACCAACGGAGATGATTCTTGGGGAACAACTGTGGAATTGATTCTTGGGGCCAATAGTGGAGTTGATTCTTGGGGCCCACAAGTAGAGTTGATTCTTAGGACCCACCAGTGGAGTTGATTCTTGGGGCCCACCAGTGTTGTTGATTTTTGGGGCCACCAGTGGAGTTGATTCTTGGAGCCCACAAGTGGAGTTGATTCTTAGGACCCACCAGTGGAGCTGATTCTTGGGGCCAACCAGTGGAGTTAATACTTGGACCCCACCAGTAGAGGGTATTCTTGCAGGCCCACCAGTGGAAATGATTTTTGGGGCCACTAGTGGAGTCGATTCCTGGGGCCACCAGTGGCGTTGACTCTTGGGGGCCACCAGTGGAGTTCATTCATGGGGCCCACCATTGAATCTGATTCTTGGCACCCACCAGTGGAGCTGATTCTTGATGCCCCCCAGTGGAGATGATTCTTGGGGCCACCAGTGGAGTTGATTCTTGGGGGAAACCAGTGGAGTTGATTCCTGAGGCCACCAGTGGAGTTCATTCATGGGGTCCACTAGTGGAGATGATTCTTAGGACCCACCAGTAAAGCTGATTCTTGGCGCTCACCAGTGGAGCTGATTCTTGATGCCCACCAGTGGAGTTGATTCTTGGGGCCACCAGTGGAGTTGATTCTTGATGCCCACCAGTGGAGTTGATTCTTGGGGCCACCAGTGGAGCTTATTCTTGTTGCCCACCAGTGGAGTTGATTCTTAGGACCCAACAATGCAGTTGATTTTTAGGACCTACCAGTAGAGCTGATTCTTGGGGCCAACCAGTGGAGTTGATTCTTGGACGCCACCAGTAGAGGCTATTCTTGCAGGCCCACCAGTGGAATTGATTCTTGGGGCCCACCAGTTGAGATGATTCTTGGGGCCACCAGTAGAGTTGATTCTTGATGCCCACCAGTGGAGATGATTCTTGGGGCCACCAGTGGAGCTTATTCTTGAGGCCCTTGAGTGGAGGTGATTCTTAGGACCCAACAATGGAGTTGATTCTTAGGACCCACCAGTGGAGCTGATTCTTGGGGCCAACCAGTGGAGTCGATTCTTGGACCCCACCAGTAGAGGCTATTCTTGCAGGCCCACCAGTGGAATTGATTCGTGGGGCCACATGTGGAGACGATTCTTGGGGGCCACCAGTGGAGTTGATTCCTGGGGCCACCAGTGGAGTTAATTCATGAGGCCCACCAGTTGAGTTTTATTCTTGGGGCCACCAGTAGAGTTGATTCTTGATGCCCACCAGTGGAGATGATTCTTGGGGCCATGAGTGGAGCTTATTCTTGATGTCCACTAGTGGAGTTGATTCTTAGGACCCACCAGTGGAGTTGATTCTTGGGGACCACCGGGGGAGTTGATGCTTGGGCCCACCAGTGGAGTTGATTCTTGGGTCCAGCCAGTGGAGCTGATTCTTGGGAATTACCAGTGGAGTTGATTCTTGGAGCCCACCAATGGAGTTGATTCTTGGGGCCCACCAATGGAGTAGACTCTTAGGGCAACCACTGGAGAGGATTCTTGAGGCCAACATTGGAGTTGATTCTTGGGACCCACCAGTGGAGTTGATTCTTGGGGCCACCAGTGGAGTTGATTCTTGGGGCCACCAGTGAAGCTGATTCATGAGGCCCACCAGTGGATTTTATTTTTGGGGCCACCAGTGCAGCTGATTCTTGGGGCCCACCAGTGGACTTGATTCTTGGGGCCCACCCTACATCCCCTGTACATGACTCTTGCACTCTGCTTCTCTTTCTCTGCCTTTCTTTCTAAATAGCAGCTCCCGGTCTGCCATGCCCAGGGGCCCATCGGTGGTGTCCTCTGCTCTTCTGTGTGATAGCCCAAGCCTGGGCATTTTGCACAAGTATTCACAGAGAACTTGTCATCAGGGTAGTTTGTAATAGATCCTATCAGACGCCTTTCCATCTGTCTCCTACATTACCCTATACCAACCCCCGATCTCCCCTTCCCCTATAGAATTAAGCGGCAACGTCCCATGTTCTCCCGGCTCCCACGCCACATAAACGCCGCGGTAATTGGTGACTCCATTACTTGTAGTGAGCAGGATACGAAACTCAGCCCTGGCGTAATTATGTGTAAAGTGGCCCTAAACCTGTCAGTGATGTTACACCGGGCTTTAGCCTGTCGGAGTGACATATTGATGAAGTGGCGTCAATTTCAGGCACATTAGGCGATGACTTCTTTGTTTTGTTTTGGTGATTACGACTGTCAGTGTCTTTATTTAAGTTGCTGAATTAATGTTACATCAAAGGAGGAGGTAAGAAGCGCTGGGGGCGATCCTCCGTCTGCGCCGCTGCCAGTCACACATGAGTCATGGTAACAGGGGAGATTAAGCTGATGTCTGCCCTCGTCTCCAGGATGACCACGATGGTGGAAGAGGCTACAATGGAGGAGGAAGAGGGGACGTTCTACAGGGAGGAAAACATGGCGTCCATCCAGCCCATCCCCCGCCTGAGTCATGGAGAAGGTCTCCCTCCTGGGGCTCAGTCACTGGTCACTACAGCCACATGGAAGCAGCAGAGACTGGAAGGTCTCCTCTTGGGACTCAGTCACTGGTCACTCCAGCCACAAGGAAGCAGCAGGGACTGGGAAGAAGGTCTCCCCCTGGGACTGTGTCACTGGTCCCTCCAGCCACAAGGAAGCCGCAGGGACTGGGAAGAAGGTCTCCCCCTGGGGCTCAGTCACTGGTCCCTCCAGCCACAAGGAAGCAGCAGGGACTGGGAAGAAGGTCTCCCCCTGGGGCTCAGTCACTGGTCCCTCCAGCCACAAGGAGGCAGCAGGGACTGGGGAGACGGTTTTTCCTGGGACTGAGTCACTGGTCACTGCAGCCACGAGGAAGCAGCAGGGACTGGGAAGAAGGTCTCCTTCCTGGGGCTCAGTCACTGGTCCCTCCAGCCACAAGGAAGCAGTAGGGACTGGGAGAAGGTCTCCCTCTGGGCTCAGTCACTGGTCACTCCAGCCATAAAGGAAGCAGCAGGGACTGGGAAGAAGGTCTCCCTCTGGGGCTCAGTCACTGGTCACTCCAGCCACAAGGAAGAAGAAGTTACTGGGAAGAAGGTCTCCCTCCTGGGGCTCACGTCACTGGTCACTCCAGCCACAAGGAAGAAGAAGTTACTGGGAAGAAGGTCTCCCTCCTGGGGCTCAGCCACTGGTCACTCCAACCACAATGAAGCAGCAGGGACTGGGAAAAAGGTCTCCCTCCTGGGGCTCACGTCACTGGTCACTCCAGCCACAAGGAAGAAGAAGTTACTGGGAAGAAGGTCTCCCTCCTGGGCTCACGTCACTGGTCACTCCAGCCACAAGGAAGAAGAAGTTACTGGGAAGAAGGTCTCCCTCCTGGGGCTCAGTCACTGTCCCTCCAACCACAAGGAAGCAGCTGGGACTGGGAAGGTCTCCTTCCTGGGGCTCAGCCACTGGTCACGCCAACCACAATGAAGCAGCAGGGCCTGGGACAAAGGTCTCCCTCCTGGGGCTCATGGCACTGGGCACTCCAAACCACAAGAAGAAGAAGTTACTGGGAAGAAGGTCTCCCTCCTGGGGCTCAGTCACTGGTCACTCCAGCCACAAGGAAGAAGAAGTTACTGGGAAGAAGGTCTCCCTCCTGGGGCTCACGTCACTGGTCACTCCAGCCACAAGGAAGAAGTTACTGGGAAGAAGGTCTCCGTCCTGGGGCTCAGTCACTCCAGCCACAAGGAAGCAGCAGGGACTGGGAAGAAGGTCTCCCCCTGGGGCTCAGTCACTGGTCCCTCCAGCCACAAGGAAGAAGAAGTTACTGGGAAGAAGGTCTCCCCCTGGGGCTCGGTCACTCCAGCCACAAGGAAGCAGCAGGGACTGGGAAGAAGGTCTCCCCCTGGGGCTCAGTCACTGGTCACTCCAGCCACAAGGAAGAAGAAGTTACTGGGAAGAAGGTCTCCCCCTGGGGCTCGGTCACTCCAGCCACAAGGAAGCAGCAGGGACTGGGAAGAAGGTCTCCCCCTGGGGCTCAGTCACTGGTCCCTCCAGCCACAAGGAAGCAGCAGGGACTGGGAAGAAGGTCTCCCCCTGGGGCTCGGTCACTCCAGCCACAAGGAAGCAGCAGGGACTGGGAAGAAGGTCTCTCCCTGGGGCTCGGTCACTCCAGCCACAAGGAAGCAGCAGGGGCTAGGAAGCACAGGGATTTTTTCCATCTCATTACAGAGTCTCTTATGTTTCCTTCCTGCATTCTTTTCTTTCCTTTTCCTTTTTTCCCTCCCTTCCTCTTTCTTCCTTTTTTCTCTTTTACCTTTAATTCCTTCCAGCCTTTTGTACTTCTTTCCTCTTTCTTCCTTTTTTCTTCCTTCCTCTTTTTGATCTTTTTTCTCATTTCCTCTATTCCACCCCTTTTTTTTACTTCCTACCTACATTTTTCCTTGCACCCTCATGTATTGCCTCCTGCTTTTCTCCTCCCTTCAATTCTATTTTTCTTCCATCCTTAGTTTTCTTCTTCTCTTTCCCTCACCCTATTTTTCGTTTTTTACTTCCTTATCCCTTTCTCTATTTCTTCCTTCCTGTCTTATTATCTTTCTTCCTTCTTTCCTCCTCCTTTAAATTCTATTTTTCTTCCTTCCTTAATTTTCTTCTCCTCTTTTCCTCATCCCGCTCTTTCCTTTTTTACCCCCTTTCTCTATTTCTTCCTTCCTCCCTTATTCTCTTTCTTCTGTCTTTCCTTCCCCATTCTATCCTCCTTTATTCTGACTCTTTCCTTCTCTTTCATCGAACTTGCTTTTTTCTTCATGTCTTTCTTGTTTCTTTCCCTCCTTCCTTAAGCTGCTTCAATCCTTTCTTTTTTCTGAGTATGTCCGTATTCCTTCTATGTGTCCTTCTTTCCTGTCTTGGTTTTTCCTTTTACTTCCTTCCCCCTTCCTCTGTTTCTTCATTCCTTCCTTATTCTTTATCTTTTTTCTTTCTCCATAATCTCTTCCTTCATTTTCCTTCGTTCTGCCCTTTCCTTGCTTCTTATTTCCTTCCTCCTTCATGTCTTCCTTCCTTCTTTACTTCATTCATTTTCAATCCTTTCACAATCTGCTTCTCCTCTTTTCCTTATTTTATTCTGCTTCCTGCCACCAACACTCACCTTTTCTCCTTGTCTCCTTTCCCTTTCCTTCATTTCCATTATCTTTTTTCTCCTTCTTTTATTTCCCCCTTGATTCCTTCCACCCTTTAGACTTCATTCCTCTTCGTTTCTTCATTTCTTCCTTCCACTTTGTCTTTATTCTTTCTCTTTTTACCCGTCCTATAATGCTTCCTTGTCTCTCTCCTCTTAATTCCTCCTTTTATCTCTAGAATTGTTTCCGTCTAACTTCATAACCTTGTTCTTTTTTTCATCCTTCCTTCAATTCTTTTTTCTCTCTTCCTTAATTTGCTTCTGTTCCGTCTTCATTTCCTTTTAATTTCCTTTGCCCCCCTTTTTTTTTTATTCATTGCTTCTTTATTCTCTTTCTGTCTTTCTTAATTTTTCTTCTTTCTTCCATTTTCTTTGTATTTGCTTCCTCTTCCATTTTTTCTTCATTCTTTATTAATTCCTTGTTAACTTTCATAATCTTCTTCTCTCTTCCTTTTTTTCTGTTTCTGTCCTCATTCCTTTTGTGCCTAAATTCTTTTCTCTCTGGGTTCTTTCATTTATACTTCCTTCCCCATTCCCTTGTTCATTTCTTTCCAATTCTCTCTTCTGGTTATCCTCTCCCTTCTTCCTTATTTTTTTCCTTTTCCCCCTTCCTTCTTACTTATCTTTCCTTTCCATTTTGATTCATTCCTATTTTCATTCTTTCCTTAATACGCTTCTCCTCTCTTTCGGTTTTCTTTATCCTTAAATACTCTCCTTCCTTCTTTTATCTCTTAGTTTTTTTTCTTTTTCTTTCATTGTTTCTTTACCCCCTTCAATTCCTATTCCCTTTCACTTTTTCATTCCTTCCTCTCTTTATCCCTTCCTTCCTCCTCTCCTTCCCCTCTTTATCCCTTATCCTCTCTTAATCCTTTTTCATTCCTCCTTCCTTCTTCCCTTCTCAATCCTTCTTTATTTCCTACTTCCTCCCTTCCTTCCTTCTTCCCTTCCTTCTTTCGTTCCTTCCACCCTCCATTCCTTCCTTCCTCCCTCCCTTCCTCTTTTCCTTTTCTCCTTCCTCCATTCTTCCTTCCTTCTTTCCTTCCTTCCTCCCTCCCTTTTTTCCTCCATTCCTTCCTTCCTCTCTCCCTTCCATCCTTCCTCCCTTTCCTCCTTCCTCCCTCTCCTCCTTCCTTCTTTCCTCCATTCCTTCCTTCTTTCCGTCTCCTGTTCCTTCTTTCCCTCGCTTCCTATCTCCCTTTCCTCCTTCCTCCCTTCCTTCCTCCCTCCTTTCTCCCTTTCATCCATTCCTCCATTCCTCCCTCCATCCCTTCCTTCTTTCCTTTTCCTTCCCTCCATCCCTTCCTTCTTTCCTTTTCCTTCCTTCCTCCATTCCTTCTTCCCTTCCCTCCATTCCTTCCTTCTTTCCTTCTCCCTTCCCTCCTTCCGCCCTCCCTTCCTTCCTCCCTCCCTCCATTCCTTCCTTCTTTCCTTCTCCTGTTCCTTCCTTCCCTCCCTTCCACTCTCCCTTTCCTCCTTCCTTTATTCCTCCTTCCCTCCATTCCTTCCTTCTTTCCTTCCTCCCTCCCTCCATTCCTTCCTTCATCCATCCCTTCCTTCCTTCCTTCCTCTCTCCCTCTCCTCCTTCCTCCCTCCATTCCTTCCTTCATCCATCCCTTCCTTCCTTCCTCTCTCCCTCTCCTCCTTCCTTCCTGCCTCCATTTCTTCCTTCTTTCCTTCCTCCCTCCTTCTTTCCCTCTCCTCCTTCCTCCCTCCCTCCATCCCTTCCTTCTTTCCTTCTCCCTTCCTCCATCCCTTCCTTCTTTCCTTCTCCCTCCCTCCATCTCTTCCTTCTTTCCTTTTCCTTCCTTCCTCCATTCCTTCCTCCATCCCTTCCTTCTTTCCTTCTCCTGTGAGTTTCTCCCCTGTCATTGCTCCTGTCACTGCTGTTTTATGGGGTAAGGATTCAGCTTTACAGCTTTTTGCAGCCTGTAAATATAATCTCTTAAAAGAAACTTCTCGCATTAATAGCAGAAGGGATGGTGTCTGTGACCTGCGCCCCCCCCCCCCCCTCGCCGAAGCCGCCGTCACCGCGCACGAAGCCGCCTTAATCCAAGGTAACATTTGCTTCTCTATAAAAACAGAGAGAAAATGTGTTTTCTTCCCCTTTACTTTTATGTGGAGGAGACGAGTGTCAGCGGCGGATCCAGGTAAACACCGCAGTTTCGATGATTCTCACTGAGGGACGGACGAGAAGCTGCGGATTATCCCAAAGTCTCCGAAATCTCCAGAAAAGTCTCAGGATTTATCAAAGGATATTCACGAACATTATATGACGTCCCGTATAGCACCATACAGAAGAGGGTTAGATACACAGCTCAGCAGACGGTATCACACAGGATAGGATTAGATACACAGCTCAGCAGACGGTATCACACAGGATAGGATTAGATACACAGCTCAGCAGACAGTATCACACAGGATAGGATTAGATACACAGCTCAGCAGAGAGTATCACACAGGATAGGATTAGATACACAGCTCAGCAGACGGTATCACACAGGATAGGATTAGATACACAGCTCAGCAGACAGTATCACACAGGATAGGATTAGATACACAGCTCAGCAGACAGTATCACACAGGATAGGATTAGATACACAGCTCAGCAGACAGTATCACACAGGATAGGATAGATACACGGCTCAGCAACGTATCACACAGGATAGTATTATATACACTGCTCAGCAGAGAGTATCACACAGGAGAGGATTAGATACACAGCTCAGCAGACGGTATCACACAGGATAGGATTAGATACACAGCTCAGCAGACAGTATCACACAGGATAGGATGAGATACACGCTCAGCAGACGTATCACACAGGATAGGATTAGATACACAGCTCAGCAGACAGTATCACCCAGGATATGATTAGGATTTTTGAGAATATTTATATTGGGTAACTATAAACTACATACAATTATACAATGATTTATATTTGGAAGGCTTTGAGAATGACCAGTGTCATCTGATAATCATGATAACCCCTCTACTATTTAACAGTGCGATAGTCACGGCCCCACCCCCGATATGCACTTAGGGAGGGGTGGAACAATCGCTGTAGGAGCTGCTATGGGGTCCTACAAGATGCAATAACATTGTACCTTTTTAGAGTGGTGGCTATTTGCTATGTAGCGGTATTATATGGGCTCGCTGATATTATGTATATTGGCAATTATTGCTACTTATGTAACTGTTTCTCTTTCTTGTCATTAGGTGTTGGGGGCCCATCTCAATTTGCTGCATGGCCCTATTAATTATAGTTACACCCAGGGCCGGGATGATAGGTAGGCAGAGGTAGGCAACGGCCTAGGGGGCCCCTCTGCCTGTCACGTGGAGTGCGCACAAACATTACTGTATAACAGTCCTTCACGACTTATAAAGTTGTGCTGCCTGACTGCAGCGCTGTTATCGGCGGCTGCTGCTGCTCCTCGGCCCACCCCTTACTCCGCTGCATGGCGCCGTCTTCTACTGAGCACATGACCACAGGCGCTGCTACGTGCCCCAGTTCTGTCTGCCGGGCGCCCGCATGTCTCTCCTGTGTGGCAGCGGCCGCGGACAAGCAGGTAGAGTCGGAGCAGTGACAGACTGTGACTGACTGACTGTCTCTGACTGCTCCGACTCTACCTGCCTATATATCTGGCCCCTATAGCCCCGCCTGCCTATATATCTGGTCCCTATAGCCTTGCCTGCCTATATATCTGTCCCCTATAGCCCTGCCTATATATCTGACCCCTATAGCCCTGCCTGCCTATATCTAGCCCCTATAGCCCTGCCTGCCTATATATCTAACCCTATATCCCTGCCTATATATCTGGCCTCTATAGCCCTGCCTATATATCTGGCCTCTATAGCCCTGCCTGCCCATATATCTGGCCCCTATATCCCTGCCTATATATCTGGCCCCTATAGCCCTGCCTGCCTATATATCTAGCCCCTATAGCCCTGCCTGCCTATATATCTAGACCCTATAGCCTTGCCTGCATATATATGGCCCCTATAGCCCTGCCTATATCTAGCCCCTATAGCCCTGCCTGCCTATATATCTGGCATCTATAGCCCTGCCTGCCCATATATCTGGCCCCTATAGCCCTGCCTGCCTATATATATCTGGCCCCTATAGCCCTGCCTGCCTATATATCTAGACCCTATAGCCCTGCCTGCATATATATGGCCCATATAGCCTTCTCTGCCTATATCTTACCCCTATAGCCCTGCCTGCCTATATCTCTGGCCTCTATATCCCTGCCTGCCCATATATCTGGCCCATATAGCCCTACCTGCCTATATATCTGGTCCCTATAGCCCTGCCTGCCTATATATCTAGACCCTATAGCCCTGCCTGCATATATATGGCCCCTATAGCCCTGGCTGCCTATATATAGCCCCTATAGCCTCCCCAAAGCCCTGTCTGCCTATATATAGCCTCCCCAAAGCCCTGCCTGCCTATATGTAGCCCATATAGCCTCCCCAAAGTCTTGCCTGCCTAGCTATATGGCCCTATATCCCAGCCTGCCAATATATAGCCTCCCCAAAGCCCCGCCTGCCTATGTATAGTCTCTATAGCCTCCTTAAAGCCCTGCCCATATATATGGCCCTGTAGCCTACCCTATGACTTGCCTGCCTATATATATGCCCCCTATACCCTACCCTTCCTTGTATATCGATATAATGTATGGATTTTTCATACACAACATATTTCATATAAATACATCCCAATAGACTCCACCTACTCCACTGTTGTATGTCGGAATTGTGTTCCCCCCCTTTATTCTACCTAGCTGGGGAGGGCGCAGGTACGTCTGTTAAGTTAGGGTCAGATTTCATTTTTAGTTTTTTGACGAGAGGGGTGGCGCCATTGGTCGTACTTGCCTAGGGCACCAAAATGCCTTGTCCTGGCCCTGGTTACACCCTGCAGTATAGGCAGGTAATTTTTAACAGGGCCCTCACTTACCCCTAGAATTCACAGAGCCCCACAGCAAATTAATATGGGCCTCCACCAGCTAATGAAAGGAAACAGCAGCATAAGCAGCAATAATTATAGCTACACAAACAAAGAGCCCCTATAATAGTGCTAAATAGCCTAAAGCCACCAAGCTATTATTCTCTACAAAAAAGTAGCAAAATGGGACTGGACTCCAGCACTGAGTGAAAGGAATCGAAAACAGCGGCATAAGTGCGCTCCAAGGTCCTCCAGGGGTGTTCATAGGTGGTCAATGAGAGTTCCCAGGTGTTCAGGTGCATTCTAAGTTGGTCCATAGGTGTTCCCAGGTGATCAAGGGGAGTTCCCAGGAGATCCAGGAGTGTTCCCAGATAATCAAGGGGAGGATTCAGGTGTGCTCTGTGGTGATCCAGAGGTGTTCCCAGGTGGTCAAAGGGAGTTTCCAGGTTTTCAGGTGTGTTCCAACATATTCCAGAGGTGTTTCCAGGTGGTCAAGGGGAGCTCCCAGTTAATCCAGAAGTGTTCTCAGATGATCAAGGGGAGTTCTAAGGTGGTCAGGTGTATTTCAGGGTGGTCAAGGGGCATTCCCAGGTGATCCAGGTGAGTTTCCAGATGATCAAAGTAAGTTCCCAGGAGGTCAGGTGTGTTCCTAATGATTAAAGTGAGTTCCTAGGTGGTCAGGTGTGTTCCTAGATGATCAAGGAAGTTCCAGGTGGAGTCTAGGTGTCGGTGCGTTCCTAGATGATCAAGGGGAGTTCCTAGGTGGTAAGGTGCGTTCCGAGATGATCAAGGGGAGTTCCTAGGTGGTCAGGTGTATTCCTAGATTATCAAGGGAGTTCCTAGGTGGTCAGGTGTATTCCTAGATGATCAAGGGGAGTTCCTAGGTTTTCAGGTGCATTCCTAGTTGATCAAGGGGAGTTCCTAGGTTCATTCCTAGATGATCAGGAGGAGTTCGCAGCTGGTCAGGTGCATTTCTTGGTGGTCCAAAAGTGTTCCCAGGTGATCAAGCAGTGTTCTCAGGTGGTCTAGTGGTGGTCCTGGGGACAGAAAATGATTTACAGATAGAAGAAGTGTTACCTATGTTAATTTTAGCCCCTCCTGCCAAGTTGTGGGGTCTGCTGTAGTCTAACTGGTCCTAGTTATTCCCCTTTAACAAAAAATTTTGCAGAATTTTTTGAATTTTTTTATGGCAATCACAGCTGCTAGCCGTGATAAATCATTTGCAATCCCAGCGAAATAGCTCTCAAACAACATCTGCTCAATCAGGAGTAAAATCCTGGTATCGAAGACGCCGCAGTCTGTAAACAGGTAAATCACCCAAGAACAAAAAAAATAAAAAAAATAAAGGAATTAATCAGATGGCGAGTTTCACAAATTACCCTGATTTCACCTCTAAAACTATTTTAAAGCAATGTTCTATGCAAATGCTGCAAAATATTTTTCACCGAGATAACTTTACGCCTCGGGGCGTGCGAGATGCTTCTGAAGATAAGTCATCGCTTTTCATTCTTTTTTTTTTTTTTCCTTCTTTGCAAACGTTCGAAGTCTCTGACATTGAAAAGTCTAATTAAATATTTTCTTCTGCGCTTAAACACCTCTCCCTGTATTATTTTCATCTAAGACCTTGTCACAACGACACAAATCAAAAAGAAAAGAAAAAAAACGGAAAAAAAAAAACCTTCAAAATAGCAACTGCTTCACATCGCCCCGGGGAGCAGGTATTCTCCATTCCCACTTGTGTTTGCACCACCGTTCCCTATTATATATCACACGTCTAGTGAAAGATGTCAAAACACTTTCTCCCAGAAATCAGCGCAGACTTGTATTATCTAAATAAATGTCAGATTTTATTAAATAATCCGGAAAGGAAGTTTCGCTTCTTGTCGTTAATTTACATTGGATATTTTGTAGCACAAAAGGACAATATTTAGCGCTAATACTCCGCACCCTCCATTAGGTAATTACCCAGAAGGACGATACGCTCCGGGAGGTATTAACTCAACATTATAGAGGGCGGGGACCTGGTGAGAGTCGAAAAAAATTACAATTTAAAAAAAAACATGAAAAAATTACATGTAATAAATGTTGATAGAGAAGAATTGAAGTGGAAGACTGAAAAAAAAGAAGTGAGGAAATGTTGGTGAAATGAATGTTATTGAAAAAATATTCAAAATATTAAACAAAAATAAGATAAAAATATCTAAAAAAGAATAAAAAATGCAAAAATAAGGAAAATTTGAAGATGAACTGAACTGAATTCGTGGAGTTGAATATTTTGTATCTAGTTTATTTATTATTTGTATTGATTATTTGTATTTTTTTTATTATTTGTATTGATTTATTATCAAATTATTTGCATGTTTATAATTGTTTTATTAAATATTTATTATTTATTTAATATTGATTTATTTTTCTTCATTATTATAAAAAAGAAATTAGAATTTTGATACATAAAAAACTTTTATTGTGTAGCTCTGGTAGTTGTATCAGGATGTCATCGTATTGCGAAATAGAGGGAAAAAAGGAAACTAGAAAGATTAGTTAACATTTAAAGTGTCTTACAATGCTCCAAGAAGTGGCACAGTGTGTCGCAGGAACATTTATTATAGACATTTTTTGCAACCTTTCTGACATGGTGGATGTGGCTTAGTGGGGAGTGGGCACAGCTTCATTCCAGAATGCATTAACTGAATAGTATACAGGGCAGGAACATGGTGGTCAAGGGAAGTTTCTAGGTGGTCAGGTGCATGTCTAGGTGGTCAAGGGGAGTTCCCAGCTGGTCAGGTGCGTTCCTAATGATCAAGGCGAGTTCCTAGGTGGTCAGGTGCGTTCCTAGATGATTGAGGGGAGTTCCTAGGTGCGTTCCTAGATGATCGAGGGGAGTTCCTTGGTGCGTTCCTAGATGATCGAGGGGAGTTCCTTGGTGCGTTCCTAGATGATCGAGGGGAGTTCCTTGGTGCGTTCCTAGATGATCGAGGGGGAGTTCCTTGGTGCGTTCCTGATGATCGAGTTGAGTTCCTTGGTGCGTTCCTAGATGATCGAGGTGAGTTCCTTGGTGCGTTCCTAGATGATCGAGGGGAGTTCCTTGGTGCGTTCCTAGATGATCGAGGGGAGTTCCTTGGTGCGTTCCTAGATGATCGAGGGGAGTTCGTTGGTGCGTTCCTAGATGATCGAGGGGAGTTCCTAGGTGGTCAGGAGCATTCCTAGATGATCGAGGGGAGTTCCTAGGTGGTCAGGTGCATTCCTAGATGATCGAGGGGAGTTCCTTGGTGCATTCCTAGATGATCAACGGGAGTTCTCAGCTGGTCAGGTGCATTCCCTGGTGTTCTAAAGGTGTTCCCAGGTGATCCAGCAGTGTTCTCAGGTGGTCAAGGGGTGTTCCTATGGACAGTAGGTAAGCCACAGCCAGAAGTAGTGTAGTCTATGTAAACTTTGGCCCCTCCTGCAAAGTTGTGAGGGTCTGCTCTAGTCTACCTGGTCCTAGGTATTTTAAGCGAGCTTCCCCTTTAATTTTCACAGAATTTTTGAATTTTTTTATGGCAATCACAGCTGCTAGCCGTGATAAATCATTTGCAATCCCAGCTAAATATCTCTCAAACAACATCTGCTCAATCACAAGTAAAATCCTGGTATCGAAGACGCCGCGGTCTGTAAACAGGTAAATCACCCAAGAACAAAAATAAATAAATAAAGGAATTAATCAGATGGCGAGTTTCACAAATTACCCTGATACAAAAAAAAAAAACTTTTATTGTGTAGTTCTGGTAGTTGTATCAGGATGTCATCATATTGAAAACTAGAGGAAAAAAATTAAACTAGAAAGATTAGTTAACATTTAAAGTGTCTTACAATGCTGCAAAGAAGTGGCACAGTGTGTCGCAGGAACATTTATTATAGACATTTTTTGCAACCTTTCTGACATGGGGGATTTGGCTTAGTGAGGAGTGGGCACAGCTTCATTCCAGAAGGCATTAACTGAATAGTATACAGGGCAGGAACATGGTGCTGGTCCAAAAAAAAAAATTTGCCATTTGTTTGAAATTTGGTTTTAAATGTTGATGGAGACGAACTGAAGTTGAAAAGTTGAAGATTCACGTTTTTTGGAGGATGAAAAAAAAGAAGGAAAGGTTGGTGAAATTAATGTTAGTGAAAAAAAATCAAAATATTAAAAAATAAGATAAAAATATCTTAAAAAAGAATAAAAAAAACAAAAATAAGGAAAACTCAAGGATGAACTGAACTGAATTCGTGGAGTTGAATATTTTGTATTAAGTTTATTATTTGTATTGACTATTTGTATTTTATTTATTATTTGTATTGATTTATTACCAAACTATTTGCTTGTTTATAATTGTTTTATTATTTATTAGATATTTTTTATTTAATTTTTTATTATTATAAACAATGGTTTAGAATTTTGATACAAAAAAACTTTTATTGTGTAGGTCTAGAGCCTTGTATCAGGATGGCATCGTATTGAGAAATAAATGAAAAAAGGAAACTAGGAAAATTAGTTAACATTTAAAGTGTCTTAAAATGCTCCAAAAGTGGCACAGTGTGTCGCATGCACATTTCTTATAGACACTTTAGACACCTTCTGCAACCTCGCTGACATGGGAGATGTGGCTTAGTGGGGAGTGGGCACAGCTTCATTCCAGAAGGCATTAACTGAATAGTATACAGGACAGGAACTTGGTGCTGGTCCAAATAAAAATTGGGAAATTTTTGGAATTTTGTAACAAATGTTGATAGGGAAGAATTAAAGTTGAAGACTCAGGTTTTCTGGAAGCTAGAAAAAAAGAGGAAAATGTTAGTGAGATCATTATTATTCAAAAAGAAAAATATTCAAATATAAAAAATAAGATATAAAAAAAGTAAATTCCAGGATGGGCTGGACTGAATTTGTGGAGTTGAATATTTTGTATTTAATCAGAGATTTAGTTACATTCTTTATTATTTTTATTGATTTATTACTGAATTATTTATGTGTTTATAATTGTTTTATCACTTATTTAATAGTCACTGAATTAAATCAGGATAAATTATAATTTAGAAATGTTCAAAAACTTTTTTCTGCAGTTTTAGGACCATCTGCTTTCATCAGGATCCACATTTACTAGTATGGTTGCACCAGGAAAGTGTCTCAAAATGAGTCAAAAAGTGAAACATGTTTGCTGCAGAGTATCACAAACACATTTACTATGGACACTTTAGACACTTTTTGCGACCTCTAAGACCTGTGGGACGTGGCTTAAGAAAAAGTGGGCATGGTCTCCCTTCCAAAGGCATTAGCATACAGGGCGGAGACTTGATACAGGCAAAAAAAAAAAAATAGAAAGCTTGCAAACATGCAACTAAAGGCGCATGGGTATTTTCTAGATTTGCAAAAACCAGATGTTAGTTGGAAGTCAATATATAACCAAGGCATTATGGGAAAAGAACTGAATGCTCTAGCACCCTTTATTGGACGAAGCCATCCTCAATTTGCTTGTGATGCACCAAGACTTGTAAAAAGATTTCATGCCAAGTCGGTATTGTTCATCTACATACAGCTGTTTTTGGGTTTTGTCCCTCATCTGTGCAGTGCAGAGTTTACTGGCTTAGAAAGGGGAATATCTCTTGGTGGGAAGAGATTTTGCTTTCCAAGTCTGTGATTCACAAGCGATTTGAGGAAGGCTGCTGTAAGGGATGCCCTAGGCTCACCCTGCCAAAGCAGGGAAACTGCCCCGAAAAGGGCGACCTCGCACTTGAATCTCTTCCTGAGCTGTACTTAGTAAATGTGTGCCAAACAGACAGAAGACAAAACGTATGACAAACAAGAAACAGACAACATAGATAACAAAGAATAGCCGTACGAGCCGTGGTCAAACCAGGAGAATACGAGGTACCAAAGGACAGAGCGGCAGAGGAACCAGAAAAAATAGCCAAAATCCAAGAACCAGCAATACAACACAACAGAGCAAAACAGTCCGCTAGGACACAACAGCAATCACCAGCACAGACTGGCAGACTGGAAGCAGTTTAAAACCCCCGCCCCAGCCAGGGATTGGCTCAAGTGCTTAACCCATTAAGCACTAATCTGCACCTTGGCTGAGGCTGCAACAAATTCTTAAAGGGCCAGTAGCGCAGTCCTGACATCTGCATCCATCACATGGCGCTAGAGTGTTCAGCTCTCTTCCCATAATGCCTTTGTTATATGTAAATCCCCAGTGATGTGCAAAAGGCGATCTTAAAATCCTCACACACCTACATGGTGCATCTCCCCAATGAGAGATATTACCCTTTCTAAGCCACTCATCACCTCTCTCGCAGCCAGCAAGCTCTGCACTGCACTGATGAGGGGCAAAACCTTGAAATAGCTGTATACAGATGAGCAATACTTGCTTTCCAAGACTCGGCAAGTCACAAGCAGATTGAGAAGGCTGCATCCACTATAGGGCACTACAGCGTTCAGCTCTTTTCCCACAATGCCTTTGTTATAGGTAAATGCCCAGTGAGGTGCATCAGGCGATCTTCAAATCCTCCCACACCGACATGGTGCCTCTCCCCAATGAGAGATATTACCCTTTGGAAGTCAATAGACAAATATCAAATGCACAAAATACTTTGCTTTTTATAGCATTTTTTTCCCTTTAGCTGTGTTTTTTTAGCGGTTGCAGTTTTTTTCTATATGGGGCATGCTGTAGCTGCAGCATTTTTTCAGACAGTTTATGGATTTTTTTTCTCTCTGTAGATCTTGGTTACTTTTTTATTCTGCACCAAAAAAACATGTGCACTTGTGTTGTTCTTTCATGTGCTTTTTGCAAATCATGTGATGGATCACATTATGTGTGATGGGAAAAACTTACCAGAAAAAAAAACACATGTAAAAGCACAGGTACTGAGAAACATTTGCTACAAAAACTGCAGAAAAAATGCATGAAGCGTAAAAAAGCTTGCATAATGTAAGTGCGAAGAGGGGCAGAAACTGCAAAAAAATATAGTGAAAATATCACCAAAAAAAAAAAAATGCAATATAAGCTCAATGTGTGAGGAGGCATGAAGACATGTCACATTGTGATCACAGGGTCACACAGAACCATTTTGCACATAGTTGTTACTATTTGGTATCATGTGTTATTCTATACAAGTTTCCTATATACTTTTTGTATCAATTCCTCACAGTTTGCAAGATCTCTACTTGCTCTTACTTACTTGGAACCTTCATTGTTAACTCCCCAGTAGATACAAATCTATCCAAGCACTTCCTTTGCTGGGCTTTGTCTGTCTTCTTGAGTATTCTTTAGCTCCATATGATGGTTTGTGGGTAATCTGTGCTCTTCCTGTGCTGTGTGTCACCTCCCTTCTCTGCAGCCGAGCAACAGCATTTCCATGTTTGAAAGCTGTTTCTCTTTGTTCTGTAAAACTACAAGCCCCAGGATCCATTGCTGTCCTTTGTCTGTCTTCATGAATCTTCATTCATCTCCATCTGGTGTTTCCTATGTAATCTGTGCCTTTCCTGTGCTGTATGTCGCCCCTCTCCTCTGCAGCTTAGCAGCAGCGTTTCTTGCTGAAGGCAGTTTTGCTTTGCCCTGTAAAACTACAATCTCCAGGATCCTTTGCTGTGCTTTACTATCTTCAAAAATCTTCGTTCATCTCCCTGTGATGTTTTCTGTGTAGTTTAAGCTTTTCTGTGCTATATGCCTCCTCCCTTCTCTGCAGCTGAGCAGCATCATTTCCTGTATAAAAGCTGTTTCTATTTGTCCTGTAAAACTACAAGTCCAAGGATCCTTACCTGTGCATAATTTTTTGAATCTTCATTTATCTCCATGTGATGTTTTCTGAGTTATTTATGCTTTCCTGTGCTACAGTATTTGCCTCCTCCCTTCTCTGCAGCTGAGCAGCAGCATTTCTTGTTTGAAGCGGTTTTCTATTGCCCTGTAAACTTATAACTCCTGGTATCCTTTGCTGTGCTTTGTTTATCTTCCTGAGTCTTCATCCATCTCCCTGTGATGTTTTCTGTGTAATCTGTGCTTTTGCTGTTTGTCCCCTCCCTTCTCTGCAATTGAGCAGCAGAATTTCTGGTTTGCCTGTAAAACTACAATGTCCCAAGACCCTTTGCTGTGCTTTGTCTATCTTCCTGAGTCTTTATTCATCTCCCTGTGATGCTTTCCGAGTAATTTATGCTTTTTTGTGCTCTTTGCCTCCTCCCTTCTCTGCAGCTGAGCAGCAGCATTTCCTATATAAAACTGTTTCTATTTTTCCTCTAAAACTACAAGCAGTAGGATCCTACTGTGCATTATTTATCTTCCTGAATATTCATTAACCTCCATGTGATGTTTTCTGTGTAATTTATGCTTTCCTGTGCTATATGTCTCCTCCGTTCTCTGCAGCCGAGCAGCAGCATTTCTTGTTTGAAGCGGTTTCCCATTGCTCTGTAAACCTATAAATCCTGGCATCCTTTGCTGTGCTTTGTCTATATTCCTGAGTCTTTATTCATCTCCCTGTGATGTTTGCTGCGTAATCTGTGCTTTACCTCTGCTGTATGCCACCTCCTTTCTCTGCAGCCGAGCAGCAGCATTTCTGTTTTGCCTGTAAAACTACAAGTCCCAGGATCCTTTGCTGCGCTTTGTCCATCTTCCTGAGTCTTTATTCAACTCCCTGTGATGTTGTCTGTGTAATCTGTGCTTTCCATCTGCTGTATGCCACCTTCTTTCTCTGCAGCCAACAGCAGCATTTCTCCCTCATCTTGAAATTTTCTGGTTTGTCTGTAAAACTACAAGTTCCAAGACCCTTTGTTGTGCTTAGTATATCTTTCTGAGTCTTCATTCAACTTCCTGTGATGTTTTCTGTGTAATCTGTGTGTCCCTCTGCTGTATGCCACCTCCTTTCTCTGCAGCCGAGCTTTGCCTATAAAACCTACAAGTCCCAGGAGCCTTTGCTGTGCTTTGTCTATCTTCCTGAGTCTTCATTCATCTCCCTGTGATGTTTTTTCTGTAATCTGTGCTTTTCCTCTGCTGTATGCCACCTCCTTTCTCTGCAGCCGAGCAGCAGCATTTCTCCCTCATCTTGAAATTCCTGTGTTAAAATCCAACATGTCCAATGTTTCTTTTTCCAAGCAATTAGAGAGCAAGAGAGTAAACACGCCCCATTACACATCAAATTTTTGTCAAAATTGACCAGTTCAGCCAACACTCATCTCATACTAATGGTGGCTTTTATGGTTTGTGCTTTCTAATAGTCATGGTGCAGTGTCAAATACAATACAGCCAAAACCTCCAGTGCATATGGCCGTCATAACATGAAAAATGTATATTATGCAAAGGACAATATCAATCAACTTTCCATCATCACAAAATCACCTTCGCGCAGAAAGTCGTCACCTCCCATTACTTGTGACGCGATGTGCAGCGCGGGGGGGACTGCAGTGGGGGTCACTCTCTTCATCAACCCTCCGAGGACTCTGCTTGGTGACAAGACCTGCGCTCCCTGGTGTCCTCCTCCCATCTGCTCCAAATCTTAAGGTCTTTCAGTTCCCATAAACCCTAAAACAAAACCACATGTTACACAGAGGAGAGAACTGGCCGCAGAGGTGGGAAGACTCCTCCATATCTTTCCAGGCCTGAGAATGTTTAGCTGCAGCAAACCGGACACTGCTCTGCTCTATGTCACAGAGAGAGCACATTGCATTCCCCATGGATGAGACTGCACATGGCAGCCGGACCCCGACAGCACCGCCCCAATATACTGCTTCATACACACTGGTACATAGAGGGCAGTATTATAGCAGTTATATGTTTGTACATAGGGAGCAGTATTATAGTAGTTATATGTTTGGACATAGGAGGCAGTATTATAGCAGTTATATGTTTTTACATAGGGGGCAGTATTATAGTAGTTATATTCTTGTACATAGGGGCAGTATTATAGTAGTTATATTCTTGTACATAGGGGCAGTATTATAGTAGTTATATTCTTGTACATAGGGGCAGTATTTTATAGTTTATATTCTTGTACATAGGGGCAGTATTATAGTAGTTATATTCTTGTACATAGAGGCAGTATTATAGTAGTTATATTCTTGTACATAGGGAGCAGTATTATAGTAGTTATATTCTTGTACATAGGAGGCAGTATTATAGTAGTTATATTTCTGTACATAGGGGGCAGTATTATAACAGTTATATTCTTGTACATAGGAGCAGTATTATAGTAGTTATATTCTTGTACATAGGGGCAGTATTATAGTAGTTATATTCTTGTACATAGGGGGACGTTGATACTATTTATATTCTTGTACATAGGGGGCAGTATTATAGTAGTTATATTCTTGTACATAGGGGCAGTATTATAGTAGTTATATTCTTGTACATAGGGGCAGTATTATAGTAGTTATATTCCTGTACATATGGGGCAGTATTATAGTAGTTATATTCTTGTACATAGGGGGCAGTATTATAGTAGTTCTATTCTTGTACATAGGGGGGCAGTATTATAGTAGTTCTATTCTTGTACTAGGGCAGATTTAGAGTATATTCTTGTACAAGGGGGCAGTATTATAGTAGTTATATTCTTGTACATAGGGAGCAGTATTATAGTAGTTATATTCTTGTACATAGAGGCAGTATTATAGTAGTTATATTCTTGTACATAGTGGGCAGTATTATAGTAGTCATATTCTTGTACACAGGGGGGCAGTATTATAGTAGTTATATTCTTGTACATAGGGTGCAGTATTATAGTAGTTATATTCTTGTACATAGGGGCAGTATTATAGTAGTTATATTCTTGTACATAGGGGACAGTACTATAGCAGTTATATTCTTTATTCTGTATTGACATACCTGCCCTCCCCTTCAGGGCTCTGTCCATGTCTCTGGGTAAGTATATAGTACGTTGTATATGTTGTTAGGCTTGTGTCACTTTGCAGCCATGTTGTCCCTCGATGAGGTCACCTGGGTTACAGTCACCTTTCTGTGAGACCTATTCACTTATTTTCCTCCTTGTTGAAATCTCGCTCTCATCCTCTTGGTGGCTTTTTTGTGACTTAAGCTGTCAAGGAGACAATGACAAGACTCCTCGGGTCCGATTCGCGTCCCTGGGGGCACTTTTAGAGGTCACTTCATGATTTTCAGTTCTCTTTTGATATTTTGAGTTTTGGCAAGTTAAGAAACTCAATCTGTCTCTACCAAGAGCCTTCACTGACAGAAGTTATGTTCTTCAGAAGCATCTTTGATGTCACCCTGTCATCACTTGAGGTGTTTGACATGAAGGGATTTCGACAATGCCATGATAAGTATGTAGAAATCATAAAATCGCTCATTTTTCACAGATTTTGACACATTTTAAAATACTTAAAGTATTAATTTTTTTGTTTTCTGAAGTTTTACAGGTCTGTGATTAGTTCAGTCGATGATGAGCCCCAATAAGGGATGTGCAACCTCTCTGTAGAAAAAACCAGGACTTTTTGTACTTTCTCAATGACCGCAATTCCAGAGTTGATTATATGTTCATTTTTAAAAGACTCGTCCAGCTTTTTTCCGTTAGTCTGTTAGAAATTGCTTTTAGTTACACTTTAGTATCAGTGACTTTGCTTACCTGCAGCTGCATACAGGATAGCTGGCTGATGCAACAGTCTCTGTTAGGTCACATGACCTGCTCTCTGATTGGTTGATAGACACTGAGCTTTTGATGTTGATAGAAAGTTTGTTATTCATTTGTCTGACTTTGAATCTCCTATAGGAATGCACGGAGAGGTTTACTTCCGGGTCACACAACCATGCTGTGTGCTTCAGCAACTCAGAGTGCAGGTCACATGACCCAGCGTCAGCAGTGAGAAATCCTGTATTCAGCTACAGGTCATATGACCCGGAGGCAGCAGTGAGAAATCCTGTATTCAGCTACAGGTCATATGCCCCAGGAGCAGCAGTGAGAAATCCTGTATTCAGCTGCAGGTCACATGACCCAGAGTCAGCAGTGAGGAATCCTGTATTCAGCTGCAGGTCACATGACCCAGGGGCAGCAGTGAGAGATCCTGTATTCAGCCACAGGTCAAATGACCCAGCAGCAGTGTGAAATCCTGTATTCAGCTGCAGGTCACATGACCCAGTGGCAGCAGTGAGAAATCCTGTATTCAGCTACAGGTCACATGACCCAGGGGCAGCAGTGAGAAATCCTGTATTCAGCTACAGGTCACATGGCCCAGTGGCAGCAGTGAGAAATCCTGTATTCAGCTGCAGGTCACATGACCCAGTGGCATTAGTGAGAAATCCTGTATGCAGCTGCAGGTCACATACCCAGGGGCAGCAGTGAGAAATCCTGTATTGCATCCTTTTTTTTTTTTAACTGCAGGTCACATGACCCAGTGTCAGCAGTGAGAATCCTGTATTCACTGCAGGTCACATGACCCAGTGGCAGCAGTGAGAAATCCTGTATTCAGCTGCAGGTCATATGACCCGGATGCAGCAGTGAGAAATCCTGTATTCAGCTGCAGGACACATGACCCAGGGGCAGCAGTGAGAAATCCTGCATTCAGCTGCAGGGCACATGACCCAGAGGCAGCAGTGAGAAATCCTGTATTCAGCTGCAGGTCACATGACCCGGGGGCAGCAGTGAGAAATCCTGTATTCAGCTGCAGGTCACATGACCCACTGGCAGCAGTGAGAAATCCTGTATTCATCCTCAGGTCACATGACCCAGTGACAGCAGTGCGAAATCCTGTATTCAGCTGCAGGTGACATGACCAGCGGGCAGCAGTGAGAAATCCTGTATTCAGCTGCAGGTCACATGACCCATGGCAGCAGTGAGAAATCCTGTATTCAGGTGCAGGGCACATGACATCCAGGGGCAGCAGTGAGAAATCCTGTATTCAGCTGCAGGTCACATGCCCCAGTGGCAGCAGAGAGAGATCCTGTATTCAGCTGCAGGTCACATGACCCAGGGGCAGCAGTGAGAAATCCTGTATTCAGCTGTAGGTCACATGACCCAGGGGCAGCAGTGAGAAATCCTGTATTCAGCTGTAGGTCACATGACCCAGTGGCAGCAGTGAGAAATCCTGTATTCAGTAGCTGCAGTGTCACATGGACCCAGACGGTCACATACCCCGTAGTGAGAAATCCTGTATTCAGCTGCAGGTACATGACCCTCCAAAATCGCGCGATCCATGACCCAGGGGCAGCAGAGAGAGATCCTGTATTCAGCCTCAGGTCACATGACCCAGGGGCAGCAGTGAGAAATCCTGTATTCAGGTGCAGGCAAGCACAATTACTGGCTACTGCCTAAAATTACTACTATGTACCTAAAAGCAATTTCTAATTAACTAAAACCTGGAGTGGTCGTGTGATGTAAAAGAGACTGTTGCATCAACCAGATATCCTGTATGCAGCTGCAGGTAAGCAAAGTTAGTGGTACTACAGTGTAACTAAAAGCAATTTTTAATGAACTAAGGGGAAGAAAACTGAAGTGGTCCTAGAAGCAACTTCAAATGAGCTACAGAAAAAAAAAAGATTGGTAGTTTAAGTCCACATTTCCTCAGTTTTGGGGATTAGGGAGGGGTGCAATAAACATTTGCTCTAAAAAAGAATGCAGAAACGAAAACGGTCACCACAGCAGATTGTGGAACCAATGGACTCACCATAGTATGGAGAAAACTTCCAGACAAAACCGTCAAATCTGAAGCTTGACCTTAACTTGCGTTCCTTATGCCAACTGCTGACCGCTTGCTGAAAAAAATAAAGGATCTACTATGTTGGATTTTTACAATCGGCTGTTCGAAAACCAAGGAAAGATGAGCAGCAGCCACTGGAGCATCCCAAAATTGTGAAACAGCACTGGTTGGCACGGATGGAAACAAAACTTTTAACAGAAATTAAGGCAACCAGCAGTCCCATGCAAGTAATACATAGCGTACATAAAAATGTAAGTGTAGGGACTTAGCGGTGGGTGATGGACAGCAAGGAGGAGGGATAACAGGGGCACAGATGGAGATGGAAGGATAAATGACTGGAATCCAGAAGCAAGACACCAAAAAAACGCCGCTAACCCTATCAACTATCTTCACCTAATTCAATCCTTAACCTGTCCCTAGCACATACCCTAACACCAGACACCCGGGAGGAACGAACAGAAGAACGAAGGATAAATAACTTGAATCCAAAAGCAAGACAGCAAAATATGCCTCACCCCAGAGGCGTAACTTGAAGCTTCTGGGTCCTAGTGCAAATAGTGAAATGGGCCCCCTCAGTTAAAATGTGCCATTGTCAATGCTATAGCACAAGACTTTTGGGGTCCCCACAGACTCCAGGGCCCGGTAGGGACTTTGCACCCCCTATAGGTATGCCCCTGCCTAACCCTATCAACTAGCTTTATCTAACTTAATCCTTAAACTGTCCCTACCACTAACCTTGACACCAGACACCCCTGAGGGAAGCGAACAGAAGATGGAAAAGATACATGACTGGAATATAGAAGCAAAACACCAAAAAACACCTGACCCTAACAACTAGTTTTCCCTAACTTGGTCTATGACCATCTATGCCCCTGTCCTCCTTCCTTCTTGCTGTCCATCGCCCATCGCTAAGTCCTTATATTTTTTTATGCACGCTTCGTATTACTTGCTTGTGCCTTAATTTCTGTTAAAAGTTTTGTTGCCATCCGTGCCAACCAGCATTATTTCACAATTTTGGGATGGTCCAGTGGCTGCTGCTCATCTTTCCTTGGTTTTCCAACAGCCGATTGTAAAAATCCAACATAGTAGATCCTTTATTTTTTTCAACAAGCGGTCAGCAGTTTGCATAAGGAACGCAAGTTAAGGTCAAGCTTCAGATTTGACGGTTTTGTCTGGAAGTTTTCTCCATACTATGGTGA
The DNA here is from genome assembly GCA_025379985.1 of Phyllomedusa bahiana. Classification (NCBI taxonomy): domain Eukaryota; kingdom Metazoa; phylum Chordata; class Amphibia; order Anura; family Hylidae; genus Phyllomedusa; species Phyllomedusa bahiana. Next base: position 8,139 of record JAODAL010019381.1, on the reverse strand, counting down.
GTCCATTGGTTCCACAATCTGCTGTGGTGACTGTTTTCGTTTCTGCATTCTTTTTTTACAGCAAATGTTTATTGCACCCCTCCCTAATCCCCAAAACTGAGGAAATGTGGACTTAAGATACTAATCTTTTTTTTTTCTTTACTTTTAGGCTCAATTTTTTTGAAGGGTTGGCTTCCTGGGATCACACCTTTTTAAATTTTCTTCCCTTGCTTTTCCCCGGGGTTAGGTGTTAGAGCCAGTGCTAGGGACAGGTCATGGACCGAGTTAGGGAAAGCTAGTTGTTAGGGTCAGGTGTTTTTCGGTGTCTTGCTTCTGGATTGAAATCATGCATCCTTCCATCTCCTGTTCATTTCCCCCAGATGTGTCTGGTGTTAGGGTCAGTGTTAAGGACAGGTAATAGACCAAGTTTGGAGATGCTGGTTGTTAGGCTCAGGTGTTTTTTGGTGTTTTGCTTCTATATTCAAGTTATGTGTCCTTCCATCTTCTGTTCACTTCCCTCAGGGGTGTATGGTGTTAAGATTAGTGCTAGGGACAGGTCAGGGATTGAGATAGTTAAAGCTAGTTGTTAGGGCCAGGTGTTTTATGATGTCTTTCTTCTGGATTCAAATCATGCATCCTTCCATCTCCTGTTCATTTCCCCCAGGGGTATCTGGTGTTAGGGTCAGTGTTAAGAACAGGTCATAGTCCAAAAAAAACACCTGAGCCTAACAACTAGCATCTCCTAACTTGGTCTATAACCTGTCCTTAACACTGACTCTAACACCAGACACCCCTGGGGGAAACGAACAGGTACCAATATAGGTAAGCAACAACTGGACACCACAACTTTAGTGGACCATTACTGGTGCTGATATCAGGACCTGATGAACTATACCTCTTTAGGTGTCTAAGGTCTTGAGGGCAACACAAAATGACATAAGGTCCACTTTTGGCCCATAGACATTGAGTTTGACATGTGTGCCCTACATGAAACCTTCCCTTAGACAAGGACCCTTTCTCCTGACCCAGGAGCGTATATTATTCCGTATCAATAAGGGATCTTGGTCTCATGGAGCAGTAAATTTGAAAGCTTCAGAGGTTGACATGATAATATCACGGTAATGAGTGGGACGCTGAGGAGAGTTGTCAGACCATGAAAATTGAAGCCTGGTAATTTTTGCAAGGGTCACACAGGTCTTGGGAGGAAAGTGTCCAGTTCTACAAGACAAGGCAGTTAGACAAGTCCCTGCGAACACATTCGGGGTCTGGGATTCTTCACATTTCTCTGAGGATTGAAGTTGCCTTCTTTACCTTCTCATTGAGCCTCCCATAGATAGTATGCACCTGGAAATCATCCAGACATGAGGAGGCAGATGTGAGGGTCAACGGAGACAAAAGACCATTGAAAGGGTGCAGCTATGCTCTACAGTGCCAAAGCATCTGTGCCACGACGTATGATGCCAAATGAACAACTTGGTCAATCACACTTCCAAAAAGTTGCCTTAAAACCACATACAGTCTTACTACCACCATAGAGTGCAAAAATACTGCACTGTACAGTGTCCTAATGTATGTACACAGAGACTGCACCAGCAGAACAGTGAGCGCAGCTCTGGAGGATAATACAGGATGTAACTCAGGATCAGTACAGGATAAGTAATGTATGTACAGTGACTGCACCAGCAGAATAGTGAGCGCAGCTCTGGAGTATAATACAGGATGTAACTCAGGATCAGTACAGGATAAGTAATGTATGTACAGTGACTGCACCAGCAGAATAGTGAGTGCAGCTCTGCAGGATAATACAGGATGTAACTCAGGATCAGTACAGGATAAGTAATGTATGTACAGTGACTGCACCAGCAGAATAGTGAGCGCAGCTCTGGAGGATAATACAGGATGTGACTCAGGATCAGTACAGGATAAGTAATGTATGTACAGTGACTGCACAAGCAGAATAGTGAGTGCAGCTCTGGAGGATAATACAGGATGTAACTCAGGATCAGTACAGGATAAGTAATGTATGTACAGCGACTGCACCAGCAGAATAGTGAGTGCAGCTCTGGAGGATAATACAGGATGTAACTCAGGATCAGTACAGGATAAGTAATGTATGTACAGTGACTGCACCAGCAGAATAGTGAGTGCAGCTCTGGAGGATAATACAGGATGTAACTCAGGATCAGTACAGGATAAGTACTCTATGTCCAGTGACTGCACCAGCAGAATAGTGAGCGCAGCTCTGGAGGATAATACAGGATGTAACTCAGGATCAGTACAGGATAAGTAATGTATGTACAGTGACTGCACCAGCAGAATAGTGAGTGCAGCTCTGGAGTATAATACAGGATGTAAATGAGGATCAGTACAGGATAAGTAATGTCTGTACGGTGACTGCACCAGCAGAATAGTGAGTGCAGCTCTGGAGTATAATACAGGATGTAACTCAGGATCAGTACAGGATAAGTAATGTATGTACACAGTGACTGCACCAGCAGAATAGTGAGTGCAGATCTGGAGGATAATACAGGATGTAACTCAGGATCAGTACAGGATAAGTAATGTATGTACAGTGACTGCACCAGCAGAATAGTGAGCACAGCTCTGGAGTATAATACAGGATGTAACTCAGCATCAGTACAGGATAAGTAATGTATGTACAGCGACTGCACCAGCAGAATAGTGAGCGCAGCTCTAGAGGATAATACAGGATGTAACTCAGGGTCAGTACAGGATAAGTAATGTATGTACACAGTGACTGCACCAGCAGAATAATGAGCGCAGCTCTGGAGGATAATACAGGATGTAACTCAGGATCAGTACAGGATAAGTAATGTATGTACAGTGACTGCACCAGCAGAATAGTGAGCGCAGCTCTGGAGGATAATACAGGATGTAACTCAGAAGTAATGTATGTACAGTGACTGCACCAGCAGAATAGTGAGTGCAGCTCTGGAGGATAATACAGGATGTAACTCAGGATCAGTACAGGATAAGTAATGTATGTACAGTGACTGCACCAGCAGAATAGTAAGCGCAGCTCTGGAGTATAATACAGGATGTAACTCAGGATCAGTACAGGATAAGTAATGTATGTACAGTGACTGCACCAGCAGAATAGTGAGTGCAGCTCTGGAGGATAATACAGGATGTAACTCAGGATCAGTACAGGATAAGTAATGTATGTACAGTGACTGCACCAGCAGAATAGTGAGCGCAGCTCTGGAGGATAATACAGGATGTAACTCAGGATCAGTGCAGGATAAGTAATGTATGTACACAATGACTGCACCAGCAGAATAGTTAGTGCAGCTCTGGAGGATAATTTCAGGATGTAACTCAGGATCAGTACAGGATAAGTAATGTATGTACAGTGACTGCACCAGCAGAATAGTGAGCGCAGCTCTGGAGGATAATACAGGATGTAACTCAGGATCAGTACAGGATAAGTAATGTATGTACACAGTGACTGCACCAGCAGAATAGTGAGTGCAGCTCTGGAGGATAATACAGGATGTAACTCAGGATCAGTAATCTTATTTCCTTCACAGTTGTTGAGCGGTTGTAATAGTGCACAGTATTGCAGTGGTTTTCTACGTCTCCACGGTTGGTGTGAATGGAGAGCTCTCGGATTGTGGGAGCATGTAGTGAGCGTCCTGATGGGTGAGCGCTCTCTTTGCTCGCCTTCTCCTCAGTGGCCGCGCTATCAGGTTGTATCACTCCGGGTTATCTGCAGCTTCTGTCATCAGATGCTCTTCATTTTCAAAAGACCTGAACTCTTTCAACACACACAAATCTCTGCCCTTAGGAGGAACATGAGCCGCCCTCTGCCAAGTGTCTGGGAGCAGCCGGGGTCCCGGGGCCCGCACTTCACACTCTCTCATGCTTAGTAAATATGCAATGAATTAGCACAGAGGTGGACAAGGTTCAGTGCAAAGACTGAGCGGCCGCAAGTGCTCGCGGTTTATAATAGAGCATGTCCCCTTTAAATTAACAGAGTATCCAAATGGAGTCATCATCCTCTTCTGTCATCTGCACACTAGGTAATCCCTAGTCACATCTGTTTCTAGGAAAGCTGGGTGACAACAACTATGGTCGCCTGATTCTTCTCTAAGGACTTGAAATGCAGTTATAGCAGCTGCTTATAGTGCAGACTTGCTCTTCAGGGCTCTTGGAAAGCTGGTTCATCGCCCCTTTGGGAGCTCCGATAGTGAAGGAACTGGTGGCCCCTAAGTCTTCCCATGCTCTCTATGGCCACCACTATATCCCACACAAGGGTGGTCACCCAGCTTTCCTAGAGCCTTGAAGATTTTCATAGATTTGCAGCAATATTGGGACCCTGAGCCAAAACTGACCCCTCCATTAAAATGTATTTAGATTGCAAGGGGTGGATTTTGTGAATGTGGGTCCAGTAATATGGGGTAAATAAGCAGTGTCGGACTGGGATGTCTCGGGCCAATAGGTGAAGTTGATTCTTAGGGTCCACACAGTGTCAGACTGGGATGCCGGGGGCCCAACCGTGAAGTTGATTCTTAGGGTCCATCTAGTGTTGGACTGGGGTGCCTCAGGCCAATAGGGGAAGTTGATTCCAGGGGCCCACCAGTTGACCTACTTCTGGGCCACGCTACAGCTACTGTAAATGACTGCACCTGCCTCCTATACTTTTCTTCTTGCTTTTTGCCTCTCTTTCTGCTTTTCTGTCTCTCTCGAGGATGCATATATAGTTTAAAAACATCTCTAGGCTCACTATACTCAGGGGCCCGCCAGGGGTTTCCCCTATTCTCCTCTGGGCCAGTCCGAGCCTGGGCTCACCAATGGAGTTGATTTTTAGGGCCTATCAGTGGAGTTGGTTCTTGGGCCCCACCAGGGGAGGTGATTCTTGGGGCCCAACAGTGGAGATGTTTCTTGGACCCACCAGTGGATGTGATTCTTGGGCCCACCAGTGGAGTTGATTCTTGGGGCCCACCAGTGTTTATTCTTGGGTTCCACCAGTGGAGTTGTCTTGGGGCCACCAGTGGAGTTGATTCCTGGAGCCACTAGTGGAGATAATTCTTGGGGCCACCAGTGGTGATGATTCTTGGAGCCCTCCAGTGGAGATGATTCTTGGAGCCACTAGTGGAGATGATTCTTGGGGCCACTAGTGGAGATGAATCTTGGGGCCCACCAGTGGAGTTGATTCTTGGATCCCACCAGTAGAGTAGATTTTTGGGGCCCACTAGTAGAGATGATTCTTGGGACCCACCAGTAGAGTTGATTCTTGGGACCCACCAGTGGAGTTGATTCTTGGGGCCCACCAGTAGAGTAGATTCTTGGGGCCACCAGTGGAGTTGATCTCTGGGTCCCACCACTGGAGTTGGTTCTTGGCGCCCACCAGTGAAGTTAATTCTTGGGGCCCACCAGTGGAGATATTCTTGGGTCGCACCAGTGGAGATATTCTTGGCGCCCACCAGTAGAATTGATTCTTGGGGCCCACCAATAGAGTTGATTCTTGGGGCCCACCAGTAGAATTGATTCTTGGGGCCCACCAGTGGAGTTGAGTCGTGGGGACCACCAGCGGAGTTGGTTCTTGGGGCCCAACAGTGAAGTTAATTCTTGGGGCCCACCAGTGTAGATATTCTTTGAGCCCACCAGTGGAGATATTCTTGGGACCCCCACCAGTGGAGACCATTCTTGGGGCCCACCAGTGGAGTTGATTCTTGGGGCCACCAGTGGAGATCATTCTTGAGGCCCTCCAGTTGAGTTGATTCTTGGGGCCACCAGTGGAGTTGATTCTTGAGGCCCACCAGTGGATTAGGTTCTTGGGGCCCCCCAGTGGAGATGATTCGTGGGGCCCACAGGTGGAGATGATTCTTAGTGCCCACCAGTGGAGATTATTCTTGGGGCCCACCAGTGGAGATGATTCTTGAGGCCCACCAGTGGATAAGATTCTTGGGGCCACAGTGGATTATGTTCTTGGGGCCCACAGGTGGAGTTGATTCTTGGGGCCCACAGGTGGAGTTGATTCTTGGGGCCCACCAGTGGAGATAATTCTTGGGGCCCACTAGTAGAGTATGTTCTTGGGGCCCACCAGTGGAGTTGATTCTTGGGGCCCACCAGTGGAGATGATTCTTGAGGCCCACCAGTGGATAAGATTCTTGGGGCCACCAGTGGAGTTGATTCTTGAGGCCACGAGTGGAGATGATTCTTGGGGCCCACCAGTGGAGTTGATTCTTGCGGCCACCAGTGGAGACGATTCTTGGGGCCACCAGTGGAGATCTTTCTTGGGGCCCACCAGTGGAGTTGTTTCTTGGGGCCCACCAGTGGAGGGGATTCTTGGGGCCCACCAGTGGAGGGGATTCTTGGGGCCAATCTGTGGAGTATGTCCATGGGACTCATCAGTAGAGTTTATTACTGGGACCTATTTTGCAGCTCCTATACATGAGTGTATATTCTGCACATGACTCTTGCTTTCTGCCTCTCTTTATCTGCCTCTTTGTATGTTTGCACAGTTTGCTGTTTCAGTCGATTTTCAGACGATTTTCGGATTTTGAAACCATCTGAAAACTGACTGTCAACCATTCCCTTAGACTCCAATAGAATATCCAAGCAGTAGTCTACACATCTCGGATTTTCTAACGGTCAAATCCGAAAACCACCTAAACAACTTGGAACATGCACATTCTTCCACCCGGTTTTGCAATTTTTGGGTGGACCACGGGCAGAAACCTTCCCCTCACCTGTTCAAACAATGATAAAATACTGGTTAGATCAGAATCCGATCCCTATTTTATCTATGCCGTGTGGTCGTACCCTTTCTGTCTGATAAGAGACCCCAGATCTGCCATGTCTAGAGGCCTACCTGTGGTTTTCTCTGCTCCCTTGTGGGTCAGTCTGAGTCTGGATATAAGGGTATGTTCACACGACGTTCTTGGAGGCAGTATTTTGAAGCGCAATCTCACTGCAATCGCCCAAAATGCGGCCCGCGAATATAGTACTTCATTGCTCTCATTGAGTGCAGTGAGTACCTGCCGTTTTCCCTGAAATGTCACTTTCTCCCAGCACAGAAAGTAAAAGTCTATGGGAGTCGGCACAGAGTGTTTTAGAAGTACGCTCTGGCCAGCGCCTACTTTTAAAACACCCAGTGCATTGCGGTGCGCACAGTACATGGCGCTATATGCCGCAAAGACACCGTGTGAATTTACCCTAGGGCAGAAAATTTTAAGAGTTATGCAGTTGTGGTGGCCATATGGTTACCCAGCTTTCCTAGAAAGAGATAAGGACAAATCAAAGACTGTTTACAAGAATTTGCTTCTTTTTATAGTCCAGGGGGAAATGTTACAATAATACAATATAATACATTATAATACATTGTAACAAGTTGCAGCTCAGTCAGAAACACTCGAATGGGATCTAGATAACAAACACATTGGAGGTTCCATCCGGAATGACGGGGAAAAGGCAGCAAGTGGCACTATATTTACTACTAAATGATGGACACCAAAGTGGAGACCTGATGCACCCATTGAAATCAATAGGGTCAGTCGGGCATCGTCAGTGTCGGGTGTGAAACTCATCCTTTTGTGTCAGTTTTCACCTCTGCAACAGAGAATACGAAAGACTAAGGGCGACATTTATGATCGGGGCTTGCGCCTATTTTCAGGCGTATACTGCGCCTCACCGCGCCGAATCCACTGTCGGACGCAGGGATGCGCTGTTAGGCGCAACCTTCGCCACTTTCGGATGCGCCTAACATGAAGGAGCAAGCAATGGGCGCGGTGTGGGCGTTCTGGGGCGGGACGCGGCAAATTCGAGAACTCCGAGGCATGCATGATTGCGGGTCGGCAAAGTGTGAGCAGTGCAGCGTCGACCCGCTCCGCCAGGCAGACCTGGTTGAAGATGGTCTATCTGAGGTGAGTAGTCGAAGTGGAGCACGGTATTCTTGCAATGTGCTATAGTTCTACAATTACAGCAGTACACGACTACAATAAATGATTTGTCCAGAATAAAAAATAATTAAGCAAGAAATCCTGCTTGGAGAAACACAGGTTCCAGCAAAACCTGTGCTGTGCTGCCTTTTTTTGTTATACTGAATACATGAAAATATGTAAAAACATCTGCCAAAACTCCATTGGGTTATTTTTGTTAAATTAGTGTAATTGTCACGGACTTTGGAATACTTTT